>JARHVA010005492.1:522500-525000 GCA_037957365.1 Torreya grandis
AGTCAATAAATTGTCTTATTTCTATTAAGGGATTTAACAATGTCACCAAATAGTGGATAAACTTGTTGAGTTAATTATAAAATATAATACTATATGTGGAAAAAATATTGCATCATCTCAAATACATAAAAAATACCTGTGTCCTTCAAAGTGTTAATCCTCCTCTAGTCACCCTTGTCTCCAATCATATATCCACTACTATAGTTACATATGTGATAACAATTTTAAGTGTGGGAGAATCACATGGTTTAAAAATATATTAACATGCATATTTATATAAGGGAATTAATATACAAATCCCATGATCACCATGAAATTTCTACATTCAACTTGGCATTATGTATCCTCTATTGAATAAATTTTTCTATCCTTATATGCTAGAATATTACAATTCGATTAAGGTGTCTCTAAATATTCCCATTCAGTGGACTCTCATAATTTACTTCACAAACCTTTGATACCTAATATATCATGTTACCTAATATTGATTAGATTTTTATAATCTAAACTACCACTTTATGAGAGTAAAGGCTATAGTAACATCTTGATTCATGTTAAGAATTAATGTATACATTGATATTATCTATAGGGTAAATTACTATTTATGGGATAGTATGTACCATATGGTAAGTTAGTAATTGGTTATTACTAAATATATTGTTAGTTATATGAATATATTATTGTAAAAATATATTTTGTATATAGTTTGGAGGTTAGTTAGGTAGAGTTTATAGGGATCTCAGGATCCCCACATATAGCGTTTGCACTTCCTATAAGTGCATTGTATTGCTTCAAATATATACAGAGTGTGAGAATTATATTATCAAACTTTGTCTATCATTTATTAGTGTTTATTTTAATATATAAATTTATTTTTAAACTATATTTGGTATTAGAATAGGTATCTAATTCAATGAAATCTTAGTCAATTTTAAAGGGGTAGTCATTCAATTATCTAACCCTAAGGATGGTTGTATTAGAGCAACATAATGAGATTATGAAGATCTTTGTATATCCATTGTCCTTATAGAGACAACATGTTATTTGGGAAATATAATATCTTTAGGACTATATACTTGTGTCCCAACTCCATTCCACATACTATTCTATCTCTTTCTATTATTTGATAAACCTGATTAAAGGGAAATCTTCATAAATCCATTGAATAACAGTTGCATCGATTTATATTTTCAATAAGATGAATAAATAATCTTGCATATAGGTTGGACATGTTTAAATATGATTGTCATGGATTTAATTTCCACACTTATTTATGAGAGCTTCCTTCTACCTTATATGATTTATCCCTTTTAGCTATACACCCTTTCAACATTTTATGTTGGTCCAAAGTATGAGACAACAATCAAATTTGAACACAGAAACCAATCAATAGGCACAAAGTTATTAAACTATATTTATTTTATCTATGTCAATCAAATTTTCAAGCGGCTATTATTATGTTCTTCATTCATGCCTATATCTACTCAGATCTATCATAGGTCTGCATTGATCAATGTTTCTATAGTTTTCACATATCTCCATACATAATTAAGCATTTTACAAAGTATTCAGTACCACCTTTGTCACAAATTTTTATTAGAAGTTGAGTTTTACAACATTTTTAATGTATGAGTCCTCCAATGCATTGCTAAAAATTGTTACATGATTTCATGTAAAAGGCTCACATGTTGGTTAGTATTTATTTTTTAGTCAGTAGTAAATTAGATTTTAATGTCTTGTCATTTCTTAATTGTTATGAAATTGATAATTTAAGTGGTATTAAGCTATTTCCAAATTATTTTAATTTTAGGTTGAAATTAAAGTTATATACTTTGTTTAGATTTGATAAATTAAGAGTATAAAGGTTAGTTTATCTTTTAAGTCATTAGCCAAGACTTTGTCTAGAATAATACATACTTTTTGTTTGTCATAGTTATTATTCATTTTGTTTTATTTATGTTTATAGGTTTATTTAAGCCATTTTATTCACTATGATTCAATTCAAATAATTTTTTTTATTAATAGTCATTGAGTCTTGCGTCATCAAGAGTACTCTTAAAATTTTTTCAAGAGTAACTTTTCTATTGAAAGAGTAAAAAATATCTTAGATTTAATTTTTTTTTGTACATCAAATTGAATTGAGTCATTAGTATTTTGATCATCAATGTCAAACATAAAAAAAAATGATTCATTTTGTCACATGTCTCTTTAGTGAGTTGTCATTTTTCAAAATTGTAAAAAAAAAACTGCGTCATAGACACATTATCCCTTTTACATGATGTCTGAATTATGGGGAGATATATTCATAAAAAATTCATGCATCTGAGCTTCATCAACATCTTTACTGAGTAATTAGTTTAATTAACTGAAGGATGGAGGAAATGGATGCTAGAGGTTTCAGATCCTCTCATCAGTTACCATTGATGGAGCCAAAATTATTTGGAGGCATCTTTTTTGTCTTGTGATTCTCCATTTTTTAGTGTGGTGTGTTTTTTACCAA
>JARHVA010005492.1:530000-532500 GCA_037957365.1 Torreya grandis
AATTTGTAAAGGGTAGGACTGAATTATTTAAGACTAAGCTTTTGGTCTAAAATATGAATAAGTCTATGGAAAATGTTGATAAATAGAGATCATAGTCTTCAAAAGAGGATCCTTCAAGATATAAATGTACTAATAAGGACTATAAATATTTGTCTGCTGTGATGAAAAAAACTCTAGGAAGGCATTCAATCCTCCTATTTCCAACCCCGCAGTCACTTTTAAATGGGAAGAGCTAAAGAATTTATGAAAATGGGAGAAGGTGTTGTTAAATATAACTATGATTTGTAGATATTCTAGTTTTTTTCCTTCATTGACTGAGCTTTAGGAATGGATTGAACAATAAGGGAAGCCTTTTATTGAATGTAACTTGGAACTTTTCCTATGTGCCAAAGGTTTTTTTTAGTATTTTAAAATATTTATAAGGACAAGAAGGAGATATTTTAAGATAATTTTCGGAAATGGGGTCAAGTATTTATTTAATATAAGCCTTTGTATCCATCATTTGACCCATTCACCAAATCCTTTAATATTAGATAAACATGGGTAAGGATACCTCACATCCCCTTCTAGTATGTAACGATTATTATTTTAAGCCTATAAGGAATAATTTAGGGTAATTTTAATCCATAGACCCATCTTCAAATAAAATGTATAATTATACTTTTGTTTGTACTTTAGCCAATCTTAATATTGTAAAAAATCTCCCAATTCATTTTAATATAAAGATTTAGGAGTGGAATTAGAAACTACCACTTGATTATGAGGGGTTTCCATTTTATTTTTGTAAATGAGATAAAATTAATAGTTATGAAGAGGATTTGAACTCATATAATGTGATTAAAGTTACAAAAATACTAGAAGATGTCATCACTCTAGAACAAACATTTAGTGTGCCTTATGTGGAATATCTAACTAAGGATAAGGAATTTGATCCATGTAGATCCTTATTCAAGAGTGAAGTTATATCATACAAGAATACTTATTCTATAGATATGATTAAGGGTGTGATGTCTTAGGTTCCTTTAAAAACTATCCAATCAGCCAATGTTTTAGAAGTTGCCATTACTATGATTCTTAAAGCAAGATGATTTGGTGATTGGATAGTTTTTAAAATTAGTAAGAAGTGGAAGTGATAGAAGGGATAAAAAAACTTGAATATGACACTCATATCTCAAAACAAAAATCATCTAGGAGGGTTTTCAGGATCTTTGGGCTCTTTTTTTCTATTCTATTATTTCATTGATATTATTTTGCCTTTTAGTTGTGTTACACAAACTTATCATTATATTTGACATGTATGAACATGTATTTTAGTTTCTTGTAAAGGGTAGGGTCCATGTTAGAGAACTAACTTTATCGAAAATATTAAAAAACAATTTAAATCTTATGATGACATAATTCTCTAACATGTTGACATAATACTACATGATCATATATATATATATATATATATATGTTGCATGATACAATAAAATATCAATTTAAGATGAGTGACTTGCAAGCTACATCCCTCATCTCAAAATGGAGGCATCAAAGTGGACATTGTCTTAGAGATCTAAACATCTATGACTAGATGTGGTACATAATTTACAATTTTTAAGAATTAAAAATAATTAAAAAAACAATCTACGAGAAATTATAAGTCTTCAAAGAATAAAAAAGAAGTATAAATCAAGCATATGGTATAATTAATAAAATTAGTAAAAATTTAGGAGCATGTGTCATCTATATACACTCAATTTTAAAAGTTTCAAAGCAAATAATAATACAAAATTGAATGCATATGCATGGTCATGTGAAAATATAGTTATAGTTTCAAATGCATTTATAATTTAGAATATATATGCATAGTATTTTATATCATTGGTAGGAATTATAAAGGGCAATGATAATTAGTCATGCTCTTGCTTATTGAAAGATTAAAAATTTAATGTTTCAAATTTCAATGTTCAAAGTTTCTAAGTTGTAATTTTCATATTTAAAGAAAATTATATGAGTAATGAGATCATAATATGGGCATGAATATACTTCATTCTCTTTTGGAAATGAAAAGTATAATCTAGATCTATCTACAGTTTATTTGATTTAATTTTAAGTGGGTGACATACATTCAATTCTAGTGACACTCAATAGTTTTGGCATTACATATAGTAAACCTATAATGTTTCCACCTTTTTAGACTGTTACATATGGTACTATTTCATATTCATTGGAGTTTTTATATGTATATTTCATACTCAAGATATTTATTAGTTATTAAAAATTGGGACATCATCACTCTCAAAATATCCATTCGTTCAAATTATCCACTTGCTTGAGTAAGGAGGCAAAAATCTACATCATCAATTATAGGCTACAAATAAAATGGGTCTCAACAAAAAATATGTATTTATTCATTTCTCTATTTTTACTTTTTCAATTTTTAAACTCAATATTTTTCAAGTGTCAAAAGAAAAAAATGAATACTTAATGAGTTGTTGCATGGTTTTCTATATTTGAG
>JARHVA010005492.1:537500-567500 GCA_037957365.1 Torreya grandis
TAATCATATTCATAATTATTTCAAACTATATACCACAACCAATAAATATAATAATCATAAATATCCGTGAAAGAACCCTGACTAATAGCTAATGTCAATTAAGCTCAATGTAAAAAGGTTATTTTTGAAGGCAAGGTGACAAAATACAATAAATCAAATAATTAATTATAAGGATTAATATACAAACTTTCCACCAAAATAAGTACATATACATGTGTATAAAATTAGCTTAGAATCTTAAATATAACTACTAGATCAAATTCAACTTCTTACGATTCATGCATATTTAAAATCTATAAGTGAATCACTATGCTACCACCATGTACATACAATAACATATAAAAATCAAAGCATACATTATACAAATGGGGTTATAACAATTATTTCAATGTAGGAAGAAAGATCAACCACATATGAATATCAAGGTGATAAATGTAGTTGGTTAGGTACATGAGCGCCAAGCTACTAGATTCCTTTACAAAAGCAATAAAGACATTATAAACAATATCATTTTCCATATAGTAATTATTACAAGACTACATAATTGAAGAGGATAAAACCAATACATAAAGTGGGCATCCAACTATGATCCCACATGCTAACTAATAATCAAGTACCCAGTGACATGATCAAAAAACATGATACTACATCTAAATCTACGTGCATCAATTGAAGAGAGTGAATACAACAAGTAGAACACCCCTTGAAACTAGCCTTGTAATCCCAACCATCGCTAGCTCTTACCACCCCATCCATTAGTTGGATGATAGCTTTGGCACATGGGTTTAGGAAGGTACTTTGAGCAAGTTCAATTTCTCAAGCCATTGGAAAGCTCAACATAAGATAGAATATAAAATAGTCAAATGACGAACAAAAACACCATCTTAAGACAAGATAAAAATGACAAAATAATAATATTTCTAGAAATTGGGAGTGGGGATAATCTAATTTAGGCTATATGAAGGTCATCGCTATGGATTTATAAACTAAATTCATGTCTATAACGTTTAGTTTTAACAGACATGGAAAACCTCCAAGCATATGGTTAGCCTCAACCATCCCAGTTATCAATCCATATCCAATGCACATAAGTGCACAACTATATTTTTCTATTTAAGCCTATTAAAAAAAATATTATTCCATAATAGGAGAATTTTAATAATAATTTAATATGATAAGAACTAAAATTATAATCCAAGCAAGGTATACATACCATAATGCCATAATGAAAAAATAATCTTTCATTCACACTAATCAAACACATAAGACCAATCAACACATTCAACATGACTTCCATCCATACATTATATTTTCCTTAATGAAAACTAATGATTCAAGTTACCATTAAAATTATGAAAATTGATTTGGAAGCCAATGATCAATATAAAGTAGTCGTGGGATCATCATGAAGTCTCATGACCTCATATGATCCTCAAATTTAAAAATTTGGTATGTTAGTAGTACAGTCATTAGGGGTCAATCGATGAGCCCAAATGTATCAACTTTAGTTTCAATCCTTCCAAATTCTTAATCAATGAATACATATATTCATGAGGCATACACATAATTCATAGAAATGAATAAGAAAGATAATGCAAGATCAAACACATAACATATTTCATACATGGGAAACCTTCTTATGGAATAAAACCCACTAGACCCTGCATTTAGACTACTATCCTATAATAAAAATATCCAATTTAGACCATCTATAAATTATCAAGGAACTGAAATCCCTATTGCATGAGACTACAATCCCACAAGGTGCTGCCACACCTGTCTAGCTGAGCCACAATAACAACTAGACGTTTTTGTATCACTTTGAAAGGAGGATGCAACCACCTTATATGTTGAACTACCACAACAACATTTATGAACACATCTCCTTAACATTGATTTCTTGCCAATCTAATAAAGAGACAAAATGTATCAATTGTTTTCAACTCTGCACACTCAATGTATCCAAAACCACCTTTTGGACCATTTTGCACTTCTTAGAAACAACTCTATCACTAAAAAACTCCCTATTGATCAAACCAAATTATATACTTAGACCAACACTTAAAAATTAATTAAGATACATTACATATCTCTATTCTTCAACTCTACATACTTAATGCATCCTTCATAGTAGACTCTATCATAACTTCAAAAACATAACCATATGGTCATATATACTATCTACACTCTGATCAGTCTCACAAAACAAACACCAATATCTCACCAACACCAAAAATCCTTTGCTCATTCTCAAGACATCCAAAACATCCTTTTAGATGACTCTAGGCCTCTTCTCTCATGCTCAACCTACAAGAACAATATTCTACCATAAAAAACATGACCTACAGGTCAAACTCATAGTTCTCAATCTAATCTACTCATCAACCCAACCATTGGGTATACTCAGCCTCTTCTCTTATTCACTTCAATACTCACACCTCTCCAAGTCATACAAGTCTAAAACCCAAAATCTTTAGTTCCACTATTTATAGAGTAATCTTGATAATCACTACCTTGGTTGGCTATTAGGCATGCCTTATACCTTAAGGCATATCTCACATGAAGACACAACTCAATAAAATCTCTATAAGTTAGCCATAGCACATATAGGTCACCTTTATGTAACTACACCTTTTAATAAGGCCCTTTTAGCCCTTATAGGTCATATGTGAACCCATTCACTCCTTTTGCAATCCCTCGAGAAAAAAATAAACACATAACCACTTTTAAATACATGGTTCCACTCCTTATGTCCCCTTTAACATTCACAAATGATCATAATCAACTTAGCTTACCTCTGTGTATGCTCAAACAACTCAAACACTTAACTAGTGCACACAATCAACATGAATGAACACATAGTCAAGTTATTAAGAATTAATAATACTCAATATAGATTTATCACACCTCAAAAATAACCATATAACATCCTTATAGAGTCTACAATACTCCCTAATATCTAATTTACCATGAAACATCAAAACAACATCAATACAAGATTGAATATCCTTCTCGGGTCACTTGCAAAACAAATATGAATATAGTCAAATTATAGGCTCAATATAATTGACTTTACTCACTTTAAAATATTTAAATTGGGTTAAATTGATGTACCATGTAATCCTCTTCATTTTTTATTTTTATAGCAGTAGTAAATTCAAATTTTATCAAAAGATATGGACAAAAAGTAGAGCTCTAGTTTATCCTCTATTAAATTCAAATATTTGAATAGCAACAGTTAGAGTTAACCTTCCAACAAAATGCTGAAATCTCATCAACTCCAAACTTAGATCAAATATGCACCATCAATATTGTTTGATATTTAACATATATTCTTCTAATCTAGGCATTAAACCTCTATCACTTTGACTTCATTTTGTGCAATCTCAAAATGTTGACTCAACATGCTCCATCGATCTCTATGGATCAACCAAGTCTTTGATGATTAATGATCACCATTAAATCAATATGTATGAATGTCTACTCATTATTTGATCCTTATTCTATACTTTTTCTTATTCATTAAACATTATGCTCCTACTCTCATCTCATGAATTCTTGTCTTCTTGGAGAAACATGCACCGTTGATCTTGCTTAAGCTTTAACTCATTCAAAAATGATTAAGTATGATAACCCTTTCAATATGCTAGAGTATCAATTTTTTCACCTCAATAAATTCTTTTGTGCTTACTCATATAATCTTAAATTTAGACCAGATGATCTCCTCATAAAGGAAAATCCAACTATGTGACACAAAACTATTGAAGCCTTCGCATGTGCAAGATATATCACCATTAAAATTCCTCATCAAAAACTTATATCATAGAGGAAACCATGTAAAAACCTTCTTCAAAGGCCAACTTTGCTCCTATATCACATTTTTCACACTTTAGTGCATGAATGAAAATTTAGCACAACACATCTATGTTAAAAACTAAACAAACCCATATGATCATTTTTTATTGACACCTTCACACATGAAATATATAACATCATAAAAATTCTCACTCAGTGCTTTATAACTTATTGTAAATTTGGCAAGTATGGAAAAACACAGTCAAACAACTTGAGAGCCTAATTTTATATATTCATATATTTTGATGCACTATATTACATGATTTAGAAATTAATAAAAATAAAATAGATCTAAAATTTAACAAACCCATATAATCATCTTCTCCTGAGACATTCACATGTGCAAGATATTCCACCATCAAACTACTTACTCAGCTCTTTCTAGCCATATTGTAAATTTGGCGTAGTATGTGAAAATAATAAATTTTGACTGAGACGTTGTAATGCCTATTTTCTACACCCCCCTATGTTTTTTTTCAAATCTATAATTGTTACCATAGAGATGACCCTGTCATAGAACTTAAAACTATGTCAGGGACCTTATTGATTGATAGTATTTTTATATACATTTTTTATTTTGAAATAGTAATGATTGATTGATAAAAAATTGTTTATGTTTAAGTGGTTTCAAAAGTCTTGGTGGATTAATAAATAAAATATACATATAAATTTATAGATGTGGTCAACGATTATACTATTCAGATTCAATGTGCTTTTGACAGTTTTAGTTGATACATGGATTTTCATGTTTTACTTATTTTAGTTGATTTGTGATGTTGTTTTGATCTTCATAACTGGATTTGATTTATGATTTAGATAATAATGTTGATCTGATACTTTGAAAAACATTATAATCAAGTTTGACATATTTGAAAGTTATTCTAAAAGTCTACATTTGATGGGTGGCTCAATTTAATTCATTACTAATGTTATGATGGTTAATGTTTTAGTTATTTTAGTTGATTTGTGATGTTGTTTTGATCTTCATAACTGGATTTGATTTATGATTTAGATAATAATGTTGATTTGATACTTTGAAAAACATTATAATCAAGTTTGACATATTTGAAAGTTATTCTAAAAGTCTACATTTGATGGGTGGCTCAATTTCATTCATTACTAATGTTATGATGGTTATCTGAAATACTAGTATGCTTTGGTTGGTTAGTTATATAGATGGTAGTCTTGATATTTTGATTTTGTAAGTAATACATATTTCAATTCATGGAAAGCTATTTAACATACTAAGTTTAGTTGTTTCAAGATTTGAGTAAATAGTCAAATTTTGGTGATCATAGTTCCTGAAGCATGTATATCATTCACTGTATCTTTAAGATTGATGTGTAAGATCAGGATTGGTTAATGAGATAGGTTAATAGAATACAAGTTCTTTTAAAATGTGATATATTTATTTATAAGGTTAACTTCACTTGAAAATGAGCAAAAGGGACACTATTTATCACATAGATTGTTTTAGAAGTTTAAGCGGTAATAATACTAAGGTGTAACATTTTTTTCCTTCATGAAATATGTGTTTGGATTTTTTTAAAAATAAACTATAGTTTCAAGGGCCTTTAACCATGATACTTAATTGAAAATTATGAAATTCATTGTAAAATTTTCATAAATCTTAAGACCCTTCAATAAATGACAAGGAAAACATCTAATTGAGATGGAGACCACTTGTCAAAATGAACTTTGAGGTAGGTGAGTTGGCACTAGCATTTAAGTCTAAGTGTAAGGTTGTGATGCTTCAAGATTATTTGAAGAATTGGTACTATGAGAGTTAATGAGAGGGAATGTTACCTCAGACCATGAATATTAGTTGATGTTAATCATATGAGTTAGTGTGAAGGATGGTCATCACTAACTTTGGCTTTTCTGACAAACAAGTTGGTTGAGTTTCTAGGTACATGATTAGTAAATTAAAGACAATAAATTTGAGGTACATTAGTCTAATGGTTAGGATGGAAGGTTGGTAGATATAAGTCTTATTTTTATTGATCTTTGGTCGTTTTTAATAAGCTCTTCACCGAGAGTGAATCTCTAAATCTTTGGAATCCTGTGGATATTTTAGAGGCCGACAGTTAGGAGATTGTTTGGAAACTGAAACTAGGTATCATTATAGAAGTTATGATCGGTTTATTTGAAAAATCTACCTAATATATCTATTAAGCCAAAAATGATGATATTAGGCACCATTAATAGTAATACAATCACTAGCATCTTAAGAAATCATGTTAACAACATACACACACCTCAAGATAAAATCAAGTGCCTCAAGCATTATTATAATGAAGGGCCACTCTATTCAGTCATAAGCCTTCTTAAGATCTATCATGATAAATAAGGTATCTTTTTTGGAAACCTAGCCCATTCTGTATCTTCCCAAATAGTAATGACATTGTCACAAATGTATCTACGTTGAATAAACCATATTTTTTTACTTATAACAATCAAAGGAAGAAGATGCTTAATTTTGAAGGCTAGATTTTTAACAATAATATTAAAAGACATATTGAAAAGGTTTATATGTCTCCAATTAATAATGAATTTATTATCAAAAATCTTAGGAATAAAGTCAAATTAAATTTGTCAAAATAGCTTCATAATAGACTTTGTGAATATCAAGACTCACAATTTACCATAGGGTTTGATAGAACTCACAAGGAAAACCATCAATACATGGGGCTTTGTTAATGGCCAACTGTAAAAAAACTTCCTCAAGATCACTCAAGCCAAGGGGTCTATAACATGGAACAATACCATGGTACCCATAGAGATTAACATCTCCTTTAAGAGTGATATATTGAACTAACAACACACCATGATAATTGTGCGCAAAAGCCTAAAAAATATCAAGTAATTTTGTAATTTTGATCGAAGCATATTTGATATCTTTGAATTTATCAACAACTCATATTCAATGAAAAAGAGAGACTAATTATTTTATTACTTTATCTCCAACTTTTAATCAATGCGTACGATCTCGATGTTGTGCTCCTATGGCTTTGCATGCCTCTACAATCTGTAGTTTGTCTCCAAAGGGATACTTTGGTATAAATATAAGTATTAAAATGTGATGCCTCAAGATCCTATTCAACCCTAAGGAATTTATGATTTTTGACATGATGAAGGCACTATCACACTATAAAAACATAGTTACTATATATTCAAATAAAATTAGAGTGAGAAATATCATTGGAACACCATTCAATCAACTACTATCCCCAGTAAGTTTAGTAAAAAATTTAAAATTTAAATAATATACCTAACATTTATTTCATGTTTGAGATGAACTATGTTGAGATAGAACTGTGTTTTGGAGGGTTTAACCTAAGGAGTAGTCCATTTAATACATACACAAATATGATGGTGGTAAAAAAAGAGAGTGTCAAGGATCATAGTAATTGACTAATCTCTTATTCTGTAAGAAGATCACAATAAAGAAACTTAAAAACTCTATCTTATCCCTATTAAAATTTATATTAGGTGAACTAAGGATAATCTAAACCCCTCCTCTAGGGGTGGTTAAGATCAAATACCTCAAGTTTGTTATGCATGTAGAACCATATGTCACACTCCCTAACACACCAATGCATAATAAGATGACCCTCTTTATTTTTAGTAGATTCAACCATATTAAAATATCCATAGATGATCCAATGGGAATCATGTATAAAATCTTCCAACCATCTCCAAAGCAAGGTTTTCTCCACAACATCATTGGATGCATATAAGTTGACAAGTCAAATAATGTTGTTTTCAAAACTAAAAAATGGTTGTAATGAGTTAATGGGTGGGTTTTAAATACAAAAAAAAAAAAAATTGGAGAAGGCTCAAGTGCCAAAAGAGTGACGAAAACTCCATTACTAGGTTCATCATTGGATAAGGAAGTCATAAATATTATCTTTTTTATATGAAAAAAATCTTTATGTGAAAATAAATTTTTCAATAATTCTTAACCATATACTTATGGTCTAGATTAGTAAGATCTCAAACATTCCATGTGTAGATTAACATTAAGAAACAATAATATTCATTTCATTTCCATTTGTAAGGCCTTCAAGCGATGCAAATTGATTAAGATTAGGATTTAACATCATATACTAACCTAATTGGAAAGACCACCTTTTTCTCCAGCACATATTCATCATCCCTAAAAGGATAAGGACTACAAGAATGACATAAAATAACATTGAATTTGTGAGTAAAAATATTAGTTTCAGAGTCAAAAGCTATCACCCCAAAAGGGGGTTATTAGGATGGAGTTAGGGGAGCAAAAAATGGTGAAAGAACAAATTTGGTCACTTCTTGAGGTGTGTAAGAAATAGGAGGTGACACCTTAACTGGTGTAGTTGCATTTATTTTTCCAACATAATTTTAAGAGCTAGGACCACTTGTGGGTTGGTAGACAATGAGTTGGTAACTGACAATAACATGTGTTAAATTATTTCACTTATTAGTGACTACAGTTTGACTATCAGAATTACCATTTTGGAGTTTGGGCTCAAAAATACTTTTTTTTTGAGGAATAGGATGCATATGGAATGTTAAAGGTTATTATTGAATGATAGACCTAATTATTGGCATCTGAAGCAAGTGTTAGCCAAAATTTGAATGCCATGAATGAGGATCATTCAAAAATTTGATGTACTTGGTCTTAACTTTGTTTATAGCCATTATGAATGCTTTGTATTGGTCATTAATGATCTAATATGGTAGGCCATGCATCTTCATTGATAACTTACAAGGTCATTTATGATGGTGTAATTGGTAGATGAGTCAAGTCATGTCAAAGAGTCATTCCTCATGGTCTTCATTTTATTTTTGGCATTATTTAAGGTAATTTTGAAAAGTTAAGCTAAGTGGAAAATCTAGTTAATGTGGAAGCATGCCCAAGGAGACAAGATAGTAACCCTAAAAGGAATAACCATGGCCTAAAGTTAGTCAAACTAGTCAAACAAACAAAATAGTAAGTTAATTAAATTATTGTTTAAAGCAATTTGGAGATTTTAAGGTAATTTTGACAAGATTAAGGTATTATACTACTTTAGTCTCATTGTGTTTTCCAATTTTAAAGATGACACTTACTATTAAAGAGAAGATATAAAGGTTTTATCCTTGGAAAAGGGGTTTTGAAAGCATTATAGCATTAAGTGATGACATCATGTTGTACTTAACCATACACATTCCTTTAATGTCTTGTATAATTGATTTTTAACATTAAACTTACCTTTGTAACTATTATTCATCAATTTTTAATGCATAAATAAAGTGTTTTTGAGAGATATATAGGTGAATAAGTTTATCAATTATTTTGACACTCTCTTCCACATTCATACAGTTCAGGAGAACATTAAAATTCATGTGGTTCACCGTCTTCAATAGTTATAGAGGGAAGATTATTTAAAATCTTGAGAAAAGCATGATTTTAGTGATATTTTGTAGAGGGTTTATATTATAGGGAAAGGTATAAAATATTATAAATATCCTAAAGGTATTATTAGTCAAAAATACATGCAAAAAGTGGAGGTTCAAATCTAAATAGTGCAAAAACCAATTCTATTTCTCCATCAATCTTCTTGGTCATAATAAAAGGGAAACCAATATGTACTTGGTACTTTGAGGAGAGAGAGATTTGGAGTTAAATACATATGCATATGAGGGGAATATAATTTTATTCCACTTTATGACATTGGTTGTCTGATTTAGCCTCTTAATTTTATGATCTATTGTTAAGAAGTTAAGGGTGTACAAAGGTAACTCAAAACCCTACCAGGGTCAGTTTTCCTCAAGTGCAGGGTTCTAAAGTCAGATGAATTAAATAAAATGTTTTTGGAAGGTATTTTAAAAATTATTATAATCCTGAAACATCATGTCATTTTAGGTTTTCTTCATATTCATGCTTGGTGCAGGTTCAAATCACCTTGATTTGATAGTTTGAGAAGGACAATCATATTTTCAAAGAACTGTGAGATGTCTCATTGTATATAATGAATACATTATGTTGTTTAAATATTATTTCAACCTCATGAGGATTTATTAAGCCCCTTTGAACATCATTTAAGGCACAAACATAAAAATAGATAGCAAACTATGCATGCATAATTATATAGTTGGAAATTGCAGCCATAAAAGAGATAATCTTGATCATGTGTGAGTGTGTTTCACTATCCAAGGTCCCTAAAATAAGTAATAATAATTTTATATAATTTTAAAAATTCTCAACATGATACTCTATGTGTGAAACCATGGGAATCAATGTTCCTAGTCTATTCTTCAAGTCAAGTATTTGAGGTTTGTGAACCTATAGGCCTAAAAACATGTACGTCACTATTGGTATAAAAATAATTATATATGAGAGTAAAAATGGTCTCTGTAATAATTAAATTATATAATAATTAATTTTAAATAACCTATAAAATCCTTGTGATTTAACTGCCTTAGGAAATAGTGAAGAGATGGAAGTCAAGGGGGCATATAATATATGTAGCAGGTAGGATTTGTGTTTATACAAGAAATAAATATAAATTTCACTTTGGTGGATCTAAATATAATATTATAAATCCTATATAACATTTATCCCAACATATATAAATAGTATGAAGTCTATATATCAACTAAATTTAATTTTAGTTGGAATGTATAGGCTAAATTGGACTATAGAAGCATAGAGGAGGAATGCGAGAACTCTAGGTGAATGTATAATGTGATATAGACCCAATAAAATGTATATAGGGCCATATAAAATGATAAATATCTTCACATACCTTCATCATTATTAATTTTAACCTAATAGAGAACCAAATAGGAAGGAATCAAGGTTTAGCCCAAATGGCCACCTATAGGCTTGTAGTAGGTAGTGGGGTTAAAAACCGTTGTTGGTGATGGATGATTTAATGTTTTTAGGGTTAAATAGTTCAAATAATATGTTTTTTAGATGTTTTAAATGATAAAATACATAAAATATGTTATTTTATCCAATGGATCTCAAGTTTGGCAAACATCAAGAGTCAAGCAAACCTAAAACACTACCTATATGTTTGTCACAAGAGAAACCATCAAAAAGGATGTAGATGACGAAAATATATCCTTTAAAAGTATATAATGGTTCCATAATAGGATTTAAAACATGTTAAAATAACTCAAAATATTCCAAAGTACCAATAAACATAATACAACTTGAAATTCATAGTGATGCTGCCTAGTAAGCACACGCATGCCTACTATAAGTAGACTTGAAGAAAAATACCATGTTTGAATGATAATGAATGGTGAATAGGTATATGGGGGAGGTTAGTCATCAAAATGGGAAAATTTTCACTCTATTTTTATACCACCAAGTTCTCAAGGATTCAATAAGGTGAAGAAAACCTTCAAATTATAATCATACAACCTAAAACACCATTTATAGTCCTACCAAGAAAAAATGAATAAAAATATCATGTATTGGTGTAAATATAAATATTTTAGGGTATTTAAAATTATTTAGGAACATAATAAAACTCCACCAAAATTATTTATAATCATTAATGTTCTACATGAATAATATAGTCTCCAAACTTGTAGCCAAGGGGTCTAAAACACAACCTACATGCATGCTTAGAAGAATTGGAACAAAAATGTGATTTTTTTTGAAGATATGAATTTATGAGAGTAAAATTTATGTATATAATTAATTTTCAAATTTAATCAGCTTCTGATAATTTTTAAAACCTGGCTGAAGGCAAGAAAAGGGTAAAAAAAGTCTAGTTATGCCTAGAAGGCCTAAATGGTCACACACGTGCCTGCATTGAAAAGAGTGAATAAGTTTGCTTGGTGAATATTAAATTTAAGAGTGAATATTTTAAAAAAATTTATAATATCATAATGTATTATATTTTGAGGTTTTAACTCCTTTTATGAGTAATGAAAATGTAAACATTGGCTATTATGGTCATTTGTACTAAATTGTCAATAAAACTTAACAATGAGCTAATGGAGTATGAAATTAGTTTCAAGGGTTAATTAATGTATAAAAACATTTTAATAACTAATATTAGGTTTAAATAAACCAAATATTGGATTAGAGTAAAAAAAAAACACTTTTACACCTTATAGGTCTAAATAACCTCTTGGAGCTCTCAAACAAGCTTAGACAGTCATAAATGGTCACTTTCTTCATGTGTGAAGTACAAATAGAAGATAAATGATAAAAAAGGTGTTATTACCAAATTTGTGGTATTTTTTCTTATTTTATGGTCCATATCTTTATGAACCATTGTAAAGAAGGTTACACACTCCTCAACCCTACGTAAACCCTTCAAGAGACCCAATAGGGAAGATTGCCATATTAAGTGATACAAATGGATTGTAATGGAATAGAAAATTATTGGATGATACATATAAATCTCTATTCACTTTAATAATTCACTATTCTAGCACGTGTGAGGAACTATAGTACATAATATGGCCTAGGACTGACTTTTACAGCTCTAGAAATGTAATTTTTGAAGGTTTCTCATGAGGTTTGATTGAGTGAGACCTATTATAGCTACTTGGAACCATATATGAAATTTATAAGGAAATTAAATATGATTTTATAGACTCATGAAGAAATTTTATAATGACTTCAACACCATAAATTAGTTTCAAGACATCTAAGGGTAAGTAAACATAATATCAGGGGTTCTTATCAGACCTAATGCACCTACACCTCTATCTTGGATAATGTATTGAGAATGAAAAAGAGGTATAATGATTCCTTTTATGGTGTTTTAGAGGTATTCATGTTTTGGTGGTAGTCCTCAAGCAATAACTAGGCTTATGATTGAAGAAATACACTTACTATGGTGGTCTTCACATAAACTAATAAAGCATCTCAATAAAATTGTAGGTTTTACTAGTTTGAAGACACTTGAGCCTTACTAATTAGAACCAAAATTATGATAAAGAGATGAAATTTGCCTAGGATGTAATTAGAGATCTCAAAAAATCATGATCAATAGTGACACATAGAAGGACATAGGTTTGTATCTCCTTTAATCCAAGAATGGGTGGTTTCACATGAGGCTGATGACTCATCAAGAAGATGATGAGTCATTCCATGTCACCCTTGATGAGAAGAAGATCATATTAAGAAGAAAATTGTGAGGATAATTCTAAAATTTATCTTAGACTCTCTTCTTATAATATAATAGACTTGAGGTGGATGACACTTGTCTATGCATCTCTCTCTCTCTCTCTCTCTCTCTCTCTCTCTCTCTCTCTCTCTCTCTCTCTCTCTCTCTCTCTCTAATTATCCTATATATGCTACCTTGATTGAATTTTTATAAATCATTTGGCTGAGTATGGTAAAGCCTTGCTCAACTAAACACTTGTATTATGCCTTTGAATTCTGAATAAATATGATCCTTACCTTCTCATATGCTTAAAATTAGTGTACTTATATGATTTTTGATGAAATTTAATAGTAGTTTCTCCACTCTCTCTCTCATTTCTCCTCTGTTACATATTTATAAATGGAATATCTTCTTATAGGTCACATGGTGAGTTTGGATATCTTTGAGGAAGCTTATGCACATATTTATGAACTACAAAAAAATAAATGAATAGTAAAATAAATGTAAAAAAATAACTCAAAATAACCTTTAGATCATAGGCCACTTTGAGGCGGTAACCTCCTTAATATTGGTTGATGCCTTAATTTGTCCTCATCACTTACTTAAATACTAAATCTATTCTAACAACTACTACTTCCCATGTATGTGCTATTATTCAAATATTCATAAGGAATGACTTACAAAGTGTATGAATCTATAATGACTAATGCACTAATAATGAAAAGAGAAGGGTAGGAAATGAGTTCCTAACATCTCCTCCCTATTATAAAAAGCTTTGTCCTCAAATTTTTAGATGTGGGAATCATTTTTCAATTTGAAATAGTGATTCCCATATGGCATCTTCTAGTTACATGTCATGCCATTGGATTAAGACTTTCATGATAGATCAGGAGTGAAGTTGGTTATTATTACTATATAGGATTGATTTTTGCTCAAGAAGGATGGATCCTCCATTATAAAGTTCTAGAAAAAACTATCTACACTCTGATGGTGGTTACAAGAAATTTCTTCAAATATGATACATGAAAGATTGGGTGAATTTAGGAGGAAGGTGGAAGCTCCAAATTGTAAAAAAATGACCCAATATGTTGGAGAACCTTATAAGGACCATCAAAATTTAGGGAAATATTATTATTCCATTTTAGTTTTAAGTAAGGTTGGCTGTATGGATGAAAATGAATAAAAAACACTTCATCAGGTTGAAAGGTGAGCTTAGAGTAGTGTTGATTTGCTTGCTACTTCATTTGCTTATGTGTCAGATGGAGATTGCCCCATAGGGTGCTGAGAATCTGATCTAGATGTTAGAGAGTAGTGTTGACCACCTGAATTAGGGAACTACTAGAGGTATAAGGGGTAAGTGTTATGGGCACTTGACTATAAACTATTTCATATGGAAACATTTTAGTAGAAATGTCGCTTGAGGTATTATACCAAAATTATATAAGGGGGATCCACTTTTCCCACTATTGCTATTATTCTGATGTAAAAAAATGAAGGAATGTTTGCAATATTTTATTGACAATTTATGTTTGGTCATCTATTTGGGGATGATACCAATAATTCATCTTTACTTGTGTGCTTGTGCATCAGAATAGATTCATCCAAAAATGGCTAGTGATAGTTGCATCATGATCAGAGATAATTGAAGAAGGGATGCCATGAAGATAGAAGATCTGATCCAAAAAAACTTGTGCAATTGTGGAGGTTTTATAATGGTGGCTAAGGGTAGAAAAATGACTATATTTAGAGAGGTAGTCTATAATGATTAGGATCATTATTTTTCCTCCAAATTTAGGGATCCCCTTAATGAAATCCATGGAAATATAGGTCCATATCTTAGTAAGAATGGGAAAGGGCTCAAGAAAACCCATAATAACTATGGTTTCACCTTTATTTCATTGGCAGGTATCACATTTGGCCAACATCTATTTAATTTACCCTTTTGTACCCTTCTAGAATAAATTTCAATGTGCACACTCATATATTTTGGTCAATCTTGAGTTCCTTACTAATGGAGAAGCATAGATTTTTTATGAAGGTATGTGCTATTAGGAAGCACCATATGACCCTCGTAACACAAAAAAATAGCATCCTATGAATAATGTGGTACTATAAAGGGGTTTATAATCAATTATTGAATGAGGTGGTGTAAGGAGGGATCATTTGCATACCCTTGGTGTCTAGATTCCAACCAGTTTAGAATGGGCATAGAGATGGTAGAAAGAGAAGTTTGGTACTCAAATGCACATGAGTGAGCATCTACCATGACATTGTCTTTACCCTTATTGTAAATTATTTCATAACCATAGCCCATGAGTTTGCTGACACATTTCTATTGTGATAGGGATGATGCCCATTTTTCCATGAAGTGTTGGAAACTTTGATGATAATTGTTTATGAAAAAATGATTCCCATGTAAGCATGGCCACTATTTTTATACTACATGTATAATTACCATCATTTCCTTTTCATATGTAGACAAAGCTAAATTTCATCTAAAAATGGATTTTATAGTGAAAGCAATAGGATGAGCTTCTTGGAGAAGAAAAACATCTATGCCATTACCACATGCATTACTTTTGATGGTGAGATTTTTGGTGAAGTCTAGTATGGCCAAAACTAGTGTGTTACACATAGATATTTGAGTGACATGAATGCATGGTTAGGTGAAGCATCCTATGTGAATGCATCCTTATTCGATAATGTGATAATCCTTGATGAACTTGTGGTATTATATTATAAGGCATAGGAAGATATGAATATTGTTGAGGGTTATTGGCTAAGCTAATGTTACATCCCACTAATGTTTTTTGATTCACATAAACCCCATTAACTAAAATAATGTGCCCTAGATATTTAAATTCTTATTGAGGAAAGGAACACTTGGAATGATTGTCAAATAATTGATAATATGATACAAGTTTTAATTTCTTATCAAGATGTTAGAGATGCTCCAGCCATGTGCAGTTGTAGGTCAAAATATTATCAAAGAAAACCAAAGTAAATTAATTTAGGAAAGGCTAAAATATTTTATTCATTATGACCTAAAATACTGAAGGGTCATTTGTAAATCCCAATGACATGACCAAGAATTCATAGTGACTCTCATGAGTTTGGAGGGATGTCTTTGGAATGCCATAAACATGTATGTGGATTTAATGATAGCCTGAATGAAGATCCAATTTGGAGAAAATGTTTTCCCTGAATAGAGCTCATCAAGAAGCTCATCGATGACTATAATTTGTACTTTATCTTTGATAGTGAGGTGGTTAAGGGTATGGAAGTGAATGAAGAGGTACCACGACCCATATTTTTCATGGAAAAGAATCACTAGGTAGGAGTATGGGCTGGTGATGGAGCAAATAACTCCTAACTTGAGGAGTTACTATATTAGATATTCAATCTCAATATTTTACATATGGGGATAGTGGTATGTGAAGATGTTGGGTGGGATGATTCCTTGAAGGAGTGAGATGTGATGATATTCAGGGTGTGAAGGGGGAAAACCCACTAGATCTATAAAAATGGTTACATTCTTTCCAAGGATGGCTTGAAAATCATAAGGGTAGTTACTATCAATGGGGAGTTAGAGTTGGATGGAGTGTAACTAGGTAATGACCTCATGTGAACCTTTATTTAGAATCTTTTTCATGTGATGGGAAGTGATGATGTTAGCAAATGTAAGTAATAACCCTTTTAAGTTGTGCTTCTAGACACTCTCTATGAATTACATCTAAAGCTCATAGAAATCCCATAAAATGGGTCCTAATGTGTAAAGACACTGTGCCCCTAGGACCACATCACATCCCCCTACATGTAGGGAAAACATTTCTGAGGGAAGAGTGTAATAACCTATCATGATACACAAATTTTGACACTTCCCATTACATGGAAATGTTCCCCCATTAGCAATCATGAATTTGAATCTAGAACAAGCATAGTATAGAAAATAATTTACATGCTTACAAATGTATAAATCGATGAAATTATGCATGATGCTAAAGTGCTTGAATATTATGAGAGGGATATTTTTAAATAAACATGTTTCATTCATGATTTTGTGGGTGGTAACACTTATGAATTAATGTAGAGAGATATCATGTTGTGTTTTTTGAGCCGCTGAGTCATCAAAAGGGATTTCTTTTGCTTGAGAATCTTGAAATTCCTAAATATTAGGCTCGTTGTCCTACTCTGATAATGATTCCACATATAGAAAGTAGATATTTTGTGTGATGTACTTATGACCATTATCCCATTTGTTGTAGAAAATATAATATAATACTTTCTCCTTAAGATCCCACATCTCTACCTTAGTAAGGCACTTAACCAATGTGGTTATAGCTAGGCACAGGTTTGTTGTGTTTTCTATGGATAGAAAAGTGAGAAGTTGATGTTGTTCTAATACTTTCTGTTCTAATAACTTATCCAAAACCAAGACATACATCATGTTATTGGGTTAAAACATTTTTATCTCCAAGTGGATTGGCTATTTGAGGCCAATAATAAAATAACTCTTAAAGAAGTCATTTGATAACCCTTCAATGTTATTTTCCAATTTCACAAATTTAATTTGATAATAATGAATGGTGCCTATATAACCAAGTTTGGTGAGATATCCTATAATGTCTTCAAATTATAAAAGACTAAACCTACCCAGAAGTAAGGATACAAATGTTTTCTAATTAAATTCATCATTCAACTTGATATAATAATAGTACCATTGAAGTGCTTATTATTCCAAGTGAAAGGAAGAAATTGGGACTTTGTTGACAAAATAAGTATTAATAAGGTTAAGGAATTGCTTAGCTCGATATATCCTTCTAGTAGGATCTGTAACATTAAACCATGAAAAGTCTAACTTGGGCCCACATAATTTGTGTATCCAAGGAATCAAAAAGGGGATATTAACATCATGTTAGTAAGATAAAGTCAAATAAAAAACACACTAATAAAACTAACACCTCTAGCCTAGGACCTATGAGGAGAAAATAACAAAACAAAATAGAATTACATGAAAGATATGAAATGCTTTTAAATTTATTGAGAGATTCCTTAGATTGTTGGAAAATTAGAGGTTAGTTATCAGATTATGGACAATGGAGTCATTGACAATGGTTCTCTTACATCATCTCCCCTTTATTTGCCTTGGCTTCACCTAATTTAGCTTGGCATGGTAACACTACAATGAAGATTTTTCAAGGTATTTTAACATAATAATATTTCAATAGAAAATATTGGTTTAGAGGTGTCTTGGTAATTGTATATATAGGTCTCATAACTAACTCTAAACCCAGAGAAGGATGTTTGGTTTATAATTAACCTTGGATGAGTCAATCTGACCCTCAATTAAGTTAGGTTAACTCTGGGTTGGGCTAATGATAATCACGAGGTCCATGTGAGAGACATGGGTTAATAATGACTATGTCTCCTAACCAATTCTTGATATTTTAAAGGTAGATCAAAAACTCATAAAATATATTTTGGTTGAATTTATGAATTTCAAAAAATAGAAATTTATTAATTCTTCATGATCCACTTGGCCAATTTTAATGAGAGTTGAATAAATTTAATTATTGAATTTATAAAATAGGAAATTCAAAAAGACATGGATTTTATATATTTGTGTGATGTCATCAAATCTAGAATTATGAATTTTTAAAAATAGAAATTTAGTAATTAACCATAGAATTTTCAACTATTAATTTAATTATGTTGAATTAATTAATCAATTTTGATTAGGTTAAATTAATTTTATAAATTTTTTTAAGGTTAACCCTTACCTTGGGTCGAAAACATCAATTTTCTAGGTTGCAATTTGATTGGGAATGAATTGGAGAGAGGTTATTATTGTATACAGTGCATTGCTCCAAATAGGGATGCATTGACATAATTCAAGGAACTTACATCCAATTTATAGATAAACTTGGGACATTTAGTATTTCTTAGGATTAATTTACATTATTTATAAGAAATCAATCATATGTCCATTTAGACACAAAAGTGGCTAAAAAATAATGTCTACATTTTGCCCCTGTTTGAGAAGGCATTTCAAAACATAGGCAAAGTAACATCTTTTCAAATAATGAAAATCCATTAAGAATAAAAATAAGATATTGATTGAAGAATTATGTTCCAAAAAATTTTTGTGAAGCCTACAATGATACCCCCTCAAGGGAGTGGTTGACATATATGATTGATGGGCAGTCCCTTGAAAAGAATCAAGAATAAGAAAGAAATTACTTCATGAGTGAGATTAATCCAATTGAGATAATTCTTGTATGTATTAATTTTATCAAAGGTGATTATAATAAATATTAAAGGTTGTGATACTAATTTTCCCAATGTAGTTATAATTAGTGGCACATGCATGTACCCCACTAGGGTGGGTGGGTCAAAATAATGATTTTTTAAAAGGTGGTTATAATCATTTTGACAACTTGGATTAAATAATGATTTTTCCTGATTAGGGTAGATTTGAACATGATAAACAAGTTATGCCCTAGTAGGGAAAATTAGCAAGCATAACT
This sequence comes from Torreya grandis, assembly GCA_037957365.1. Lineage (NCBI taxonomy): Eukaryota > Viridiplantae > Streptophyta > Pinopsida > Cupressales > Taxaceae > Torreya > Torreya grandis. Next base: position 556,987 of record JARHVA010005492.1, read on the forward strand.
CATAGGTATAACCTATTACATAAATTAAATATGAGCAAACATAAACATATATGTAATGGTCTAAGGACTGAAGAAGATACAAACAACTAGGAACATGAGTATACACAAAATAATTGAAGATATGATTAGAAGAATAATGGTGGATGCGTTGACCTGATATACATCAAATATATAAGTGTTACCTACATAATCTAAATAGACTATAGGCCAATGAAGTTCACCCAAAAGAGGAATAAAATGGAATGAGGGATAGAATAGGATAATAATAATTGATAAATGTGAATAATTTAGTTGTAAAGAGATGCTCATCCTTATTAACATTGATACAACCAAAATTTTCAATGGGTTGATTTGATCAAGGAAGGTGGGAGGATTTACCATGGTGAACAAGGATAAGTTTATGTAGCACCATTGATTGTAAGTTACTTTGACCTATTTTTTGTTGTATCACGTGAAAATATGTACCATGATATAAAATACAATGATGACATAGTCTTAATGTGCATAAGGACTAATGCCCAATCCAATAAACTAGTGAAAATATTGCACCAATGATAAAAAGCATGATAAAAATGTTGACATATGACTATGGATGGACTCAAATACAATGTGTAAGGAATCACCTAATAAATGCATATAGATTGTGTCAAGGCATATAAATTAAAGAAAAAAATAGGAAAAAAAAAACAATTAAGTAAACACACGTAAAAATATTGATTGTAAAATCAACAAAAAACATCTTGTTGTTAACCAAGTCAATGTCTACATGTGAAGGCTTAAAAAATTATAAATAGGAAGTGCCCCAAAGCAAGTTTATTTTTAAGGGAATAACATGTGGGAATAAAATATCCTAGTATAAGCTACATGCTTTGGTTTTACCCCAATAGGGTAAAAACTATGAACCTAGCCTAAAAAGTTAAAATTAGATGATGCCCCTAAGCAAGTATACATGAAAAGGGAAGTTCACATTACCCAATTGAAATGGAATGAATTAGAGACAATAATGGATTTGACATAGTATGGTGGATTGAGTATTGTTGACTAGGTTTATACTAGACAAATGTTGTGGATTTTTGGGGCTTTATATCTCTCCAAAAGATTATACGCTGATTTTTGTAATTTTTATGATTTTGAAATTTTTTATAGGCATATCAACTCAATCAATAATTATGAGACATAAAATAGTACAACTCAAAAAAAATGAGAGGTTTAGCTTAGGTTGCTAACAAAATGGTTGGAGCATTGGATTAGGTTTCTCATAACATGGTGAGAGCATGGTAAAAGAGTGACTGAGCTAACCTTAATGTGAATCGATAAATACCTACATATTCAAAATGGACCTCAAGTCACTGTAAATCTACCTACACAAAATGCATCCAACTAAGTATCGACAAGTTTCAATTAAATGCAAAAGGTAAGACAAATGATAATAGTAATATAAAGGTGATGCAACAATGCACGGTAAAGGTGTTATTTATAATTTACCCATAGGTAATTATAATTAGGAAACAATGGAAAAGGGTCAATGATACTAATTTAGCTATTTATAATTAGTAGCATAGGGTGGGACACTAATTTTTCTAAAGGTGGTTATAATCAATGGCACCCATAATGAAACATAACAACAAATGAAGGATGTAATTACCAAGACCACTATGATACTAATTTCATATACTACGATTTGAACATGTAACTAAAAAACAACTGATGGAAGTAAATTTGTCATCAACCATTAAACATGCCTATAGTATGAATGAGTCAAAACCAAAACCAAACATGATAGGTAGGGTTAGGTAAAAATAACTAACTAGAAAACGCTTAATGGCATTCCATTTTAAAATATGATGTAAATAATGATATATTATGACAAAAAAGGGTTACTAAACTAACATAAATGTTAACTGATTGATCCCAACATAGTCCCAAGGGACTTCAAGTCATTGAAGTTTAAATGTATGGTAAGGTATGACAGGATGCTAAGGTAAGGCAAAGGGTAAGTAAGACACATGAAAAGGTATGAAATAATTTCAAGGTAAGGTAAATGGTAAATGAAAAATGTAAGGTGCATGTCAAGGTAAGAAAAATTGTAAGGTACAATAAATGGTTATATTCTTCCTAATGATGTGGATATACACATTCTAATCAACATATGATATAACTAGAATAGTCAATTCTATAAATTGTTAGCCCACACCTCTTTTGAATAGTTTCTCTATCAAGAACTTGCTATTCATTTGGACTCTAATAAAACTACTATTATCTTTTTTTGTTGTTGAATCTACTTCCTCCAAACTTTGAGATAAGATGTATTTGTATCTTATATAAATGAAAGTGTGGCCAGGGATGGTAAATATAGATAAATAGTGAATAAAATGTCTAATTTGCTGATGGTGACATGGATTATAATGGAATGTATAATGGTTGAGAAAAAAATAATATTATGATTTTTAGGGTCACACAATGTTGCTAACTCTAGATTCAACATAATATTGGTTATGGTAGGGTTGAAGAATTCTTAATATGCTCTCAATAGACCTACCATATATTTCTATTATTTGTCGTGAGAGTAAATATCATCTAATTATAATATCTACTAGAAACTATACTAATTTAATCTTTGATAATGTCTTCATCAAATAGCGAATAAATGTTGTGCTTAACTATTGGCACTTCGAAGAGGTTTTCATTAATAAATTTGTCTTGATTGTCCCATAGTACCTCTTAGAAGGTTTCACTAAGGAACATTGACTTTTGAATTTGATTGCCTTCTATCACTTTATACAAGGTTTCATTATAATATGTTGATATTGGAGTTTCATTTCCCCCTGGCAACTCCAAAAAGGTTTCACTAGGAGATTGCTCTCTTTCTACATAAATGTAGTCTTGGTCCCTATGATATTCTTCAACTAATATGTCATCATGGATGCAATTAAATAACATGTGATTATATTGGTCCCAATCAACACTTGTGAGAGATGAAATGTAAATATAATGAATATTTTGGGTAGTGTTTGTCATGTAGAGCAGTAATGGAATGAGAATAGGTAGCACAATCCTCATAAAATATACTATGAGAACTTGTATCAATGCTAAATTAATCATACTAAAAAATTGTGAAAGGATCATAAACATATTAAAATTGATGTTAAATTCATGTGTAACAAATTTTATAACAACCATGAATGTATTCTAATTCATAAGTTGAGTCTGTCTCAAGGGACTTTGAATCCAATGTTGATCCTGACTCTACTTTTGATTTTGCTTTGATCATGGATGCTATTATAATGATGTATTATTGAATGTTTGGATTTGGAAAAGTAATATCTTGTGATGGAATAATGAGATATTAAATAATATATTCTTTGAATAAGGGTTCAAAATATACTGGCTCATCTAGATAAAGCTCTTTAGAGAGAGGGAATAACTTGAGGGGTGACTCTATAGAGACTAGTTTGTCAATGTGAGACTCCTTAATGAGGGGGAAAAGGTTGAGATAAAATTCCACATAGACTAGCTTGTCAAAGGGAGATTATTTAAAAATAGAATAATAGTCTATATAATTATTTTCCTAAATGTGTTTATAATAAGTAAAAAGTGACTCAACAAAGGCTAGTTTGTCAAAGTGAGAATCCTCAACCAAATAGAAAGGATCAAAAGGTGATTCATCATAGATTGAGTTGTTACAAGTAGGTTTTTCAACAATAACATCATGGATTGGTTGGTTTTATTGGCCTTAATTTATAATTGGTTATAAAATATCAGTTTCGAGTACAAGTTGGTCTTTGAATGATGGCTCTTGGAGAGGAAATGACTAGCTATATTGTGGATCAATGACCAACATGGGTTTTATAAATTGAGGGAATGTTGGGACTAGATAAATAATTATTAGTAGTTGGATATTGATCTCTTTAGAAATAGGATCATATTAGATGGGCTCAACAAAGATTGGTTATTAGTCTAGGATGGTAGATGCACTTTGTCTAGTCACAATTGTGCAACCTTTTTAGTATATTGAACTACCAAAATTGGAAGGGCCTAGAATAATAGTAATGAATGGGAATTTTAGAGATTGGTTACTAATGTAGGTTGAAGGATGGGGGCTTGGATAAAAGGGGGTGCCATCAAATATTGTGCTTAAGGGTTATGCCTTTATTCACTATATGGAATGTTAAAATTTGGATAGGGATCCGTATCATAAGCTACATCATTATACAAAAAGGGGTCATGAATTTGTTTAATGTATGAAATGTTATAAGATATATTAAGATATATCTAATAAGCTACATTATCTTATGATACTTGAATAAATGTTTTGTGGCTTTGTTCAACATATGGAATGTTATAAGATATATTAGGGTCTATCTCATAAGCAATGCCATCATACAAGTCTTGAACAAAAAATTCATGGGTCACAAATTTCCCATATCCAAAATTATACATGGTCCCACTACATGTGTACTGAGGCATGTTTATATTGATAGCTAGGTAACATGAAAAACAAAGGGTCTAAAGGTAATGAACCACTGAGATCTAAAAAAGGGCCTTGGGTTATACAAAAGAGACATAAATGGAAAAACAATTAAACTAAGTAAGGGAAGGAGAAACAAGAGTGCAATCAATAGTAAAAATGATATTTATTTATGCAAATATGGTTATCATCAACACCAAAATAAACACAAAGGTTCAAACTCGTTTATGGCTAGAGTATTAATTTGCCCACAAGTGGTTATAATTAGTCATTAGACTATCTTAAAAAGTAAAAAAATTATGAAATAGGGTCAAGAGATATAAATTTTTATCATAAAGGTGTTTATAATCATAATAAAATAAGGCTGGACATAGAAACACAAAAACTCTAACAAGAATTGAAAATCAATCTAAATTAATGTAATTGTCTCAGACGACACTCGTTAATTGGCTCACTTAAGACTCAATATTTGAGTCATGAAAACTATTAGAATAAAGGGATTAGGACATTAAAAATATTGGAAAAAAAAACTAAAAAAAAACATATGGAAACAATGTGTCTCAAGAGTATTCTCTAAATAAGGAACTAATCAAACAACAAGCACTAGGTCTAGGTAAGGGGTCTTTAGATCAAATATGAAACCAACCCAAGTAAAACAATATAAACATAGAAGGAAGATTAGCTAATCCCAAATTAGATGAAGCTTTGGAATGACCCTAATTAGTTTTGAATTTTAACTTCAGAAGGTTCAGATTCAAATTAAATGTAAAAAAGACTCAGATGTTTTAAGACAAAAGACAACACCAAAAGGGTAGCATAACCACACATTTGATACAAGAAAGGTATAATAATTGTTTGAAACTTGGTTTAAAAATTTACAATAAACTTGAAATTATTTATGTATCATAACAAAAATCCTTCAAATAACTAACATAACAATATTTTTGGACTCAAAAATCCAAGGAAAATGTTTGGGACAAAATGGGAAGCATAACAATGTCTCATTTAAATAAGTGACACACACATAAATGTTTACAAAATGACCAAGGTAAAGTGTGGCATCAAATATATGGCATAAAACCTCTTTAGGATAAAGGGGTGTATAAACATGAATTTTTTTGAATTAAATTTTCATAAACAAAAAATAGTTTCTACTGGAAACAATTAAAGTAAAAAGCGAAAACAACAAAAACACTCGTGTATCATCCTATTCCTAAAAACTGACAAGGTGGATTCATATTCTCAAATTATGTTTATATAATCCTTATTGAGATGAAATAAATATTAATCCAAAAATTTAAATGTGCATGAAAAGTAGAGTTTTTAATTCCCCCTCTTCTTTCAAGATTTAGTATGGTGACATGAAACTTATGGCTACTAGTCTCACATTAACAATATTTATGTGGCAAGTGGGGTTTGTCTAAAAATATAATTTTAATGAAATTTAAATGGAGCCATATGTGTGATTAAAACTATGGCATAACATATCATTTGAATACATGCTAACCAACCTATTGTGAAAAGCTCTTGTCCTTTTCATAACCACTACATCTATCAATTGCTCAATATAGTTTGATGTTAGATTTAACCCTATGTTTTAAGGTAGTATCTCACTAATGGATCTTGTTTAACCAATTAATAAAGTGTCATAGTAATTCAACCTATATTTATATACCCCTACCATGGAGTGGGGTTCAAGTGATGCCAGGAGATGAATTCTTGGATCAACACTTCCCTAAAAAATTTATGAGGGAAAAGTGAGCTCTTTCCCACAAGTTAATACACAAGAAATAAAAATTGTAGAAGGAATTTAGGGTTATGTTGGGATCATCCAAATCACTCATATTTTGGGGAGTTCCTTATAAATTTTCCTTCCACACTTAGATAAAGTGAGAAAATAATAAGCAAAGCATTTTTTATCACTCAAGTTTTTTAAAGGGGACGGGGGAGAGCATACATGCTAATATTAGTTTTCATAAAAAAACATAATAAAAATAAAATAAAAAAATATATTAAGATATATTAACTAAAATTTGGGTTCTTTTTTAGAGTACCAAGTTAAATATGATGTGACATTTAGCCTTTTGGCATTGTTTATACTTATAAAAACTTCAAAAATTAGAAGATAAGTGTGATTAAGTGGATTTTAAGCATCAAAATAAAATATGAAAATGTAATTTTGAGATTTAATATTGTTTCTATTTACTTTAAAAACCCTGTTAGAAGTTTTATTTAACCAGAAAATGAAATATAACCTGCAAAATCAACGTCAAAAATAAAACCAAACACATAAAAACATAAAAGATAGCAGTCAGTGTTTTGATCATAACTTCTATAATATGCATCATTTATTCATGAATTTTTTTAATGTATTTCATAGGTCAAAGGAACATGTATATATAAAAAAATTGATAAAATAGTGAATAAATTTTTTTATTAACTCTGTATAAGTCATTTTTTAGCAGAAAAATAAAAAAACAAAAGTGGTTGTCACTAATTTGATCCTAAATACTAAAATATAGAGGGCATGTTTTTGAAAATTTTAGAGAATTTTAATGAGAAACATACATACATTCATATGAAAATTACAAAAAAATTGAATACATAAGCATTTATTAATACACTATGGGTCATTTTTGTTTTAATAAAGAAAAAAAAGACAAATAATAAAACACTAAGAGTAAAACAATTTTTTGGGGTGCACACTCATGAAGAGTCTCAACAGGTGTGACATTATGTATCTAATGAATATAAGAGTGGATATTAATATCATTTTAGTAAGATAAAATTAAACAAAAAATAACACTATTTGAACTAACACTTTTAGCCTAGGACTTATGAGGAGTAAATAAAAAAATAAAAGAGAATTAAATGAAAGATATGAAATGATTTTAGCTGTCTTGAGAGACTCCTTAGATTGTTGTAAAATGTAAGGTTAGTGTTTATTTTTTGGATAATGGAGTCCTTTTCAATGATGCTCTTACATCATCTTTATTTTATTCACCTTGTCTTGAATTGATTTGGCTTGACATGTTAGCATGAAAACACTCTAATAAAGCTTTTTAGAGGTATTTTGGCATAATAGTATTACACTAAGAAATCTTAGTTTAGAGGTATCTTGACACTTATATTTATAGGTAATATAACTAACTCTAACCTTAGATAGGTTAAGTTTATAACTAACTTTGGTTGAGTTAATCTAACCCTAAATTAACTTAGGGTAACTCTGGGTTGGGTTAAAGATAATCATGAGGGCCATGTGAGTGGCATGGGTCAAAAATGATTGTCTTTGAACTAATTATTGATATTTTATAACTTTAATGACAACTCATATAATCTGTTTTGGTTGACTTTATGAATTTTAAAAAATATAAATTTATTGATTCCCCATGATCCACTTGGCCACTTGTCATGAGAGTTGAGGAATAAATTTAATTAGTGAATTCAATAAATAATAAATTCTAAAAGCTATGGATTTTAGATATTTGTGTGATGTCATGATGATTACATCAAATCTAGATTTATGAATTTATAAAAAAACACTAGTTAACCATATTATTCTCAACTATGCTTTTAATTAAGCTTAATAAATTAAGTAATTTTGATCAGGTTAGTTACATATTATATATTTATGTAAGATTATCCCTCACGCTTAGTCAAAAATGACAACTTTTAGGTCACAATTTGACTAGGGATGAATTAGAGAGAGGTTATTATTGTGTATAGTGATTTTTTCCAAATATGGATCTATTAATGTGATTCAAGGTACTTGCATCAAATGTGTGGATAAACTTGGGACATTCAGTGATTTCTAGAATTAATTTTCATTGTTTGTAAGAAATCAATCTGATGTCCATTTAGACATGAAAATGGATAAGAAGGAATGTCTAAAGTGTGTGGTGGGAAGAGAAACTATACTCTAAAAAATACTCCTATAACTTGTTGAGTAAAAGGCTATTATATTGATTCAGTCCATACATCTTATTGGTTAACATAGTGACCTAGGATTTCAATGTGGTAATTACTTCCTCCACGATCTTTGTACATGCATGGATGACTGCCATAATAAATGTTGTATTTTTTTTTCATAAAGAGATAGAAAAACAATATTTAAGACATGATTAGTAAGGATATTTTCTAATTTGAACTGAATCATAAGGGGTAAATATACTATTAATAGTTTTTGGGAACTTATTGATTATGATTAACAAAGGAAAAGGACAATTTCATAACTGTAGTGGAAAAACTAAAAGAATAGTATAAGAAATACAAAGGAGAAAAAAAGGGAAAGGAAAAATGTGGGAAAGTTTTGAAGCAATAGGACGCAAACTAAAGAAGGTATGGCAAAAATTGAAAAACTAAAAAATAGAGATTTTTGGTTAATAGAAGTCGAATTTGGATATGGACCCTAGGTGAAAAAGATGTGTACAATGGAATTTTAGGTGCTCTAGGAAATTTTGAGAGTCAATATAACTATAGAGGAGATATATGGTGAAAAGCATTTTATTAACTTTTTTTTGGGTTTATAAACTCATTTTTGCTTGGTTGTTTTGGCCAAACATCTATCAACAAGTGTGAATTTACCAACTATTCTCAATTATAATCACTTTGTTGATGTTTTTTTAAACTATTATGTTAGATATGGACCTCAAGTCTGCTCATCTACCTAAGGATTTTAAGGAGTCTCTCTAGTTGCCAATTCTGTCTGAATGAGTACCGCTCTCTAAAAAAATTTAATAATAAATTTACACCTAAATGATATCTCTTTGGTTACCTCTTAGGTAAAAACTAGTCAATCAAGATGGGGACATTTCCCTTTTCACTAGAAGGTCCTCTTAATGGGCCAACTACCTTAGGGTTCCTGTGTTATTCCTCATAGCAATTTTTAGGGATTATGGCCAATTACTTTCCATAGTTATGCAGAGGGGTATTTAGCCTTATCCAAACTTGAAATGAAGAAATAAAAATATAGAGTTAAGAAAAATTATTTTTGTAAATGGCACAGCTCTTGGAAAGCCAATGTTAATAAAGAATTCTACAAAATCTACCTAAAGGATGAGAAAGTGCCTTGATACTATATGAAAAGAAATCTTCTGCATAGATTTATGACCTAAAAAAAGTAAATGAAAAATAAAATAAACTTTAGAAAATTACTCAAACTAACCATTAGATAATAGGCTACTTAGATGGGGCAACCTCTTTTGAGTAAGATCAATACAATAATTTGCATGGATGCCTTGATTGGACCTCAACACTTACATAAATACTAAATCTATTCTAACAACTACTAATTCCCATATATGTGGGATAATTCAAATATTCTAAAGGGAATACTTATAAATAATATGCATCCATAGTAATTAATAAGCTAATAATGCAAAGATAAGGGTAGGACATGGTTTACTAATAATAATCTTGAATATTTTTCAAGTGGATTTCAATCATTAGTGTCTTCTTCAGGCCTTCTATTTAATATATTATTATGACCTCCATATTGAAATACTCATTCTTGAGGGTCCTTCTTGAGTAGACTGATCATATTCAAGCCTAATCCATGTTCTTAGTGGATTATATTTAATTTAAAGGTCTTAATTTGGCACATCACCTCCATAGTTTAGTTTACTTTCAGTTATCTTACCCTTTTCCTTTAAAAGCAATAGGTCTAGTAGTATTTTAAAGAGTGATAACATGAAGAGAGTTATCACTATTTATAGATTCACCTCATTTATTAGGCCACCCAAAATATAGAGGTACCTCCATGTTATCACTTGAGTGAGGAGGTTTGAACAACCTACTCAAGAGTGCAAGATTTGATGATAATAAGTGTTTTTAAAACTAATATAAATGACACTCTATGTGAATTAATAGTTTTCCACTTAAATTTTTATGGACTCCCTGAGGTATTTCACAAGGCCAATCTCAATGCAAACCCTTTTCTTAAGACCTTACTTTATTCATGGTAGATGAGCTATCTTAAGGGTTTAATGAGTTTTTCAAAGAACCCCCACAAGGGGAGAGGTAAACTAGAGAATTCTATCCATAGTGG
>JARHVA010005492.1:572500-580000 GCA_037957365.1 Torreya grandis
TTTTGTGTAACTATAGAATAACTTAGGCTGGAAAGATAAATTCCTCAACCCTCATGAATTAGTCTAATCAAGTAAATCTCAAAGCATTCATGGCCACACACAAGTCATACTAGACAAAATGTAAAAAATAGTTAAAATATACTATCAAACCATAAGCAAACATCTATTTATTGTAATAAACATTAAAGATAGTATGATAAGCATTCAAATTAAGCATATAACATAAATTATTTATGTGGTGTGTGTAGGTTTCTCACTATCTCTTTATCAACCTATGATATCTTATTATATGCCACCCTCTCCAATGATGCTCTTCCTCTAGCAGATTTAAGGGATGAATTCTATTACATCCATATAATAACATGTAAGTCATTATATCATATCTCATGATAAAAACAATGCAGTAATATAACTGAAATAATATATTAATATACTTAAAGTGTAATCACATATAATAACAAATCAATAGTAAGAGATCATGTATCGTTATCTAACTAAAAAATATTCTATTATCTCAAGATATCATAAATTTAAAGATTAATCAGAAATATAATCAAATCTAAATTTTTTAGTTGTAGATATCCACAGGTGAGGAATTAGGATGTGACATCCTTCCCCCTTAAAGCTAGTCATCATTCTATATGAATCTTACTTAAACATAATTTATATATTAAAATAATATTTGCCAAAGCAATAACATGGTATGAAATATCAAATTAATAAAATAATAGAAAATTAATGGTAGAACTCACCATAGTTCCTTCAAGTTGTATTATTTCATTATAATAGTTCCATAAGATCTTATTCAATGACATTTCTCTTTTAAAAAAAACATGGTTATGAGTACTACTTACTCTAATTGGTTCTGTCATGACCACTATGAGGTCCAAAACCATAAAGACAAGCCTATATACTATAAGAATGACCACTCTTATTACTTTTAATGGTCCCACATATCATACTAGAAGTTGACTGACTTCTCGAAACACATAAGATAATCATATAAGTTAAAATAAAACATCAAAGAAAGTTTCAAAAAATCCTCCAAGTCTCAACACATCTCTCTATCATAGAGAGTGTTTTTCTCATCCCAGAGAAAAGTAATTAGGTAACCTAACAAAATTAATGTGCATAAGTTAATACTATCGCTACTCCATGTAACTCTTAATAAGTCTAACATCCCAATACTATCACTACTCCATGGATTTTCTAATAAGTATGATGATGAATAAGAACTATAAATACTACATTTATAATTTATATAAAATCATAGAATACCCATCCACATTATACATGTGTATGGTCATATGACTAAATTTGACAAGTTTCACCTATCAAATCCTAAATTTGACAAGTTTGTCTATCGAATCTAACTCAATATCAACTGAGTCAATGTGAATATATGTACGATACCATATTATCACTTAGAAATCATGTTTCAAATTCATCATTCTTCCTTTAGGTCTTCATGACCTAATGATCTTAAAATGTGAATAATGTTTCAAAAAATCACAATGTTACACTAACAGATTTCTGAATTCGAAGCTAAATGATTCTATATGTATCATCATACATACTAAAAATATCATATAATCAATATATAATTACATTAAGTTACTACTAGTTAAACATACTAATATCAAATTTTGTATGTTAATCTATTCTATTTTGTTCATGATTAAGAGGAAATAATTTTATAATTAACATGATATACATAGGTCAAGAATTCACACAATTATTTTAACCTTATAGGAGAATAAAAATAATAATATGTCTTTACTTGATCAACTAGCACACAATAAGTTAAAAGTTTATTCCAACTTATAGATTGACAAGATGTTCTATACCTCATATACCCTACTCACTTTTGGTGAAAGGTATAAAAATATCTCTCCAAATGACATGATATAAGCAAAATAAAATAATATAAATCTATGTAATTATGTATAATATTAATTATAATCAACTTATAATTTTTAGTATATAATATAATATATAAATCAATATTTTCCACCTCACATGGTCTTAGAATCGCAAGTTAGATCAAGTAGTAACTCTAAACAATTATAAGTAAAAAGTAGAGAAATATTCTCTCAAAAACTCCTACTCACCTTCCTGAGGTAAAAATAAAATACCATAACTTGATATTTCTCAAACACCACCTACTTACCAAATATTGTAAGTATGGTATCTAAATCTACTTCCATAACTGTGAGAGATATATGCCAACATAAATATGTGTCCATTCATCAAATCTTAAAACTTGTCTCTCACCAAGAGTAGAAAACATTCTCCCATAAATTTCAAGGAAGTACAGTCAAATAGTATTAAGAAACAATCCCATTTAAGAGAATACATAATCAACATTAAGCATATATGACTCCTTTCAAAAACATCATAACAATGTCAAAAGGGAATAGGATAATAAAAGTAGTTCACCTCTATGCTAAATTGAATAGATTACACTTCTTCTAAGACCACATATATTAAGAGTACAATAATGATAAATAAAATCTTAACATAAAGGAATTATCAAGCAATACAACAACACTTTACTAAGAGGATTTCCATTACCATATGTGGTACACAAAGGAAAATGGGCTTATGAATCTTTCCACTCCTAGGATTAGCATATAAATTAAAAATAAGCATCATGAGCTTATTAAACATTCACAAAACTTCAATGACAAGGGTAAGTTGATAATCAAGAAAGACATACTCATACTTGAGATGTTTGATTTAAGTGATCAAACTATGGTATAAAACTTTTGTTCATAACTCAAGAACTATGTTATATACTCATCTACCCAAAACTCAAATATAACCCTCACCATTAGGACACTTGATAAACTGATCTCCCAAACAACTAAAAGAGGTAAAAGTGCTCTTAAGAGTACACACTCAATGTTTCATAAACATTTTACAAATGTCATAAAACTCCAAATATGGTATAACCGAATTTCACACTGAGACACCACAAATCCTAATTCTAGTGCAATAATTTATGACACTAGGTTCTCAAAACACAAAATTCTAATACTATTTGACTGTACTTCCTTGAAATTTAGCATCCTTGTTGGGATCTAACTATAAATACATAATTTAAAAAAAAAATAAACACATGTAAAAGTAGATTACATCCTATGAGTCTAACAGAGATAATAATAGTATTCACATGTGAACATGACATCAATTCATAATACAACATAAAATACTAATCTCCAATATCATGAGAGAAAGACAACTCAATATAAAAAGTAAATATAACATTTTGTACTCAACATATCCAAGTGCACAAACACTGCTGTCAGTGTGGGTCAAAGTATAATTACAACTCTTCATGATAATTTATAATAACAAGTACAATATAATATGATGTAAAAATAAGATATTTGTCTACCCTAGAGTATATTTCACTAACTTCAAGTATCTATGTCAATCTCAAGTGTCGTATCTATAAATAGTATAGTTATGGGGAATGAGAGCATCAATAGAGCACTTTTCCACACCAACCACAGACCAATGATCCCCTATACTAATTACATCAAGAAAATTCCCTCCCTTTATGGATGGGTAGATAGTGATGGTATGGAAATCCAAAGAGACTAGAAAATACCTATGTGTTGTATGATTCTAAACTAAACATGTAGTGTATCATAGAAATTTATTCTATTGCAAGATATCACACAAACATGTGAATCACACTCATGAAATTATAATGTCTCACAAAACATACTTTGGACCAAAGATTTATAAATGATAATAATTTAGATCAATCAAATTCCTACACAGCACTTGATCAGACTACCTTTATATGATCAAACTACCTTTATATGTCATTGTGAGACTAGTAAGCCAATTAAGTTCATCTAACTCCTTACTCTGAATTAACAATGTAAATTGGTCAAATATAATTCAAAAACAATATTCATTTAGGTTACTTCCTATTTGTAAAAATAAAAATAAACATGGACAAGATAGGAGTAATAAAATCATACATTTATTCCTTCAAACATTTCAATGAATTTTACATTATTTTTGTTCGATACTATAAATAATGACTATAGTCTATACCACCTAGGTAAAATATATATAACTGTAAATTTCAAAAACCATAATTTGTTTTTAAACATACTATGTGTATGATAACCTATATTACCATAGTATAGTATTATAAGACATAAATACTAGTTTCCTAAAAGTAGTCATATAAAGTAGTCTTAAAAATCATACAATCATAAACAAATGTACAAGTATCTATATATAATGAATAAAGTCATAGCTCACAAAGAACCTAAAAAGATACCAAAATAACATTTGTCAGCCTATCAAGGGTTGAATTCATGTATATACATGTCTTACAAACTAATACAACACATGTTATCCATAATAATAACTAGCTTAAATATATTAAATAAGATAAATGCAAACATGAGTTTAGGTAAAGTAATTATAGTATGCACTCCCTGAGTAAAACATAATTTTATACTTTAGTAACCTATGACATCTCATACTATCACAGGTTCCTAAATTTATAAATATACATAACTAAAGATATGATTTCAATAATCCAATGATCCATATGGATAATACCAATAAGCAAGTACAAGGTTATACCATCTAGATATACCTTGAGTTTAGACTATAACATAGCATTCAAAGTAACATAACTATAAGCATGAATCATGATGCACCATTATATACTAGATATATCCTAACATTTATACATATTAGCAATCTCCTTACATGTACTACACTTGAATATTCAATGCAAAATACATATGTCACACAATCAATTAATAATTTTCAAGAAATAGAAACCACATAAACCCGTTATGACATCCATATACACATCTTGCTCTATTTTATAGGTTATGATCCCATATACCTAGGAGACTTAAAACCACCAATTGGACTATAGGGACAATCCTTATGTATGAATACATGCATTGCATAATATGCACCACATAATTCCATAAAATAACCACTATATGATTTATTCATATGAGTCATCGGTTATATATAGAAATGATGTTTACCCTTTATTATTAATTTCATGAACCATGGTTCCTTCAAACCAAAATTTTTACATATTAATTTTAATTTTCATATTACCTAATTAGTTACATCCTTTATAGATCACGCCACGCCTACTAAAAATGTAAGGACATCTCTCTCCAGGGACATTATTGTATTATAAATTTATATGGCATACATAGATTGGTTATAAAATATAATATAATAACTATAGACATAAATGTGTTGGTGTTTGTTCATTCACAAGTTATCATTGGTTAACAAAAAAGAACTAATATTAATATGGCTTTTGTCCTTGTTCAAAATTGATATACTCAATAGTCCTATATACATGATATAATTAGATATAACAAAATATAAAGCTCTTGGGTTTATTTAGATTATTCATAACAACCAATAATCCTTATTCTAAGAAAAAAGAGGAACTTAAATAGTTATATGATTTCTAACCCAAATTTACTCTACAACCTAGATACTTACTACTACCACTTCAATCCTCAGCTATGGTTAATTCGCATGGTAGCCATTGGTTCCCCAGTGATATCATTTTATAAGTCCCTCTTCCATTGGAGTTTCCTTATACATAGCCTATCAATTATGTAAATCTATTTTGAATGTTCTTAGCGTTCTTAATTTTGACTTGGGAAATACCAGGCTGATTTCCTATTTAGAATTGGGTCGATACATTAATCTATGCATCCATATTAATATATAAATAAATATATTAAATAAAGTTTGGAAAAAATCAATGCCAAGAACCAAAATAATATGTAATGATGTTAAGGATTTATGGTGACTATCCCATTAATGAACAATGTGTGAAGTACAATAAAATGATTTGTTAAAAAAAATTAATTATTGAATGAATATCGGGTTACATAAATAGGGGAAAACATATCCTAAAATCTAGTAGATCTTCCTCATCCAAGTCTCATAAAATCTAGGAGATCTTTCTCATCCAAATATCTTAATATACTTCAATAGACTCCTAGCCTAATCTGATTGTTGCAAACAACAATCACTTATAAATTATTTAGTTCAACTTATTTGTTGAATTATTATGGAACAAAAGAGCATATTACAATGTGTACACTAAATATTTTATCATTCCCCCCTTTTATTGTGTGCATGGGAGAGAATGTCACATTCAAGTGCATTGACCCCATTTGTGAATGTTATTGATTTAATCTAAACAATCATTGGATGTCAGTTTCCACCGATATTACATCTAAATACATGTAAAAGTTCCCCCTTACAATTTATATTCCCAAAATAAACTCCTTACAAAATTTGTCATAAAAAATACCTTATATCTCCCTTTTTGACAATATTATTCTTCTTATACAAATTTTCAAAAATCTATTTTAAAAAGATATTTTCTAATTAAAAATCTTCCTTCATTTAATAATCCCCTTTCTAATTTTATATTAAGAAATTCCTTATTGAAATAAATTTATTAAAATGAATTTTCGTCGAAGCTTTTATTGTGGATCAAACCCTTGATTTCCTATGGATGTAAGTATTACTTTTTAATTTTTCCAAAGACTTAGACATTAAAGATTAAATAAATATATTACTCATTTTAGGATTTTGATCAAGAATAGCTAGAGAGATTACCATGTATCTTGATAGAAGCTCAATGTAGAAAAATTTCCATTGTGAGAGTAGGTCTTAATGTCAAGTTGTGAGGAGAGTTTGGAGGAAGGATCATGTAAGGAGGACACCACCGTGGAGCAGGGATGCCACCACCATTCTGGATTTGATAGTTCTTGGATCTAATATTAGTTACCATTTTGAAAATTATGGTCAAACAAAGGAAATATTAAACTCAAAAATCCAAGTTCAATATTGTGGGTGCCAAGAAGATTTTGATGTTGTGACAATGTTAGGGGATTGGGGCTTGAGATGTTCTAAGAAAGTAACTTTCCACTATGAATGGAGGATGGCATAGCTTGTATGATAGCTTTCATATTCAAGATCAAAATATATCTTTTTGATATGTGCATTGATCTATATCTCTCCAATATCCAAGTAGATTGCTTTTTCGATGAAATGTCTAGGAGTGAAGCTCTAAGGCAAGATCTTGATCTGATCTACGAGTTATCAATGTCACTGCCTAGAGTTGATTTCAACAAGTATAAATTGATATCAAACATAGCAAGTCTAATGAACCATGTTCAAGTGTAAAATTCTATGTGAAATACATAACACTAAAATTCAATGCTTCATCGATCAACATAATTCAGAATGATGTGCCATGTATAATGTAGGAAAACTTTAAAACTACGACCTAGATCTACTTACCCTAAAACTAGTTTAAAAATTAACTAGAATAAGTGACTATAAAAATACCTAAAAAACAATAATGAACAAATAATTCAAAATTAAATTGCATGTAGTCCATACCGCTACCCATTATCAATCATATAAAAATAAATATATGGAGGACTAACAAATAACAAG
>JARHVA010005492.1:585000-617500 GCA_037957365.1 Torreya grandis
ATGATGATGAATAGGAACTAGAAATGCTATATTTCTAATGCATACAAAATCATGGAATACCCATCCATATTATATATTTGTATATATTTTGCCTATCAAATCGTAGATTTAAGAAGTCTATACGTTAGATCCAACTTAGTAACAACTGAGTCCATGTGAGGTTAAGTAGGATACCATCCTATATCTTATAACTCATGTTCCCAACTCACCACTCTTCCTTTAAGTCTCTAGACCTAATGACCTTAAAATGTGTACAATGTTTCAAAAAATCACAATTTTATGTTAACATACTTTTGAAAGCAAAGCTAATTTTTTCTAGATATATCCTCTTACATACAAAAAATATCATATAATCAATCCATAATTGCATTAGTTTACTACTAGTTAAACATTGTAGTATCAAATTTAATAGCTTAATCTATTCTATTTTGTTCATGATTAAGAGGAAATAATTTTATAATTAACATGATATACATAGGTCAATAATTCACACTGTTAATTTAACTTTATAGGGGAATAAACAAAAAAATATCACCTTCGCTAATCAACTAGCACAAAACAAGTTAAATGTTTCTTCCAAATTTTAGATTGACAAAATGTTCCTCACCTCCTATACCCTACTCACTTTCGGTGAAAGGTATAAAAATATCTCTCCAAAACAACATGTTATAAGCAAAATATAACAATATAAATCTATGAAAATGTGTATAATACTAATTATAATCAACTTCTAATTATTAGTACATAATTTAATAAATAAGTCAAGGTTTGCCACCTCATATGCTCTTAAAATCACAAGTTAGAGCAAGTAGTTACTCTAAAGAGTCATAAGTAAAAAGTATATAACTATTCTCTCAAAAAATTTGGCCACCTATTTATCTCATTTTCAAGTTTAAGGGTATGTTTATTAAAATCCCTCAGTTAATTATTTTTTGGATAATTTTGGGTTGGTTGTGTTGGTTAATTTTGGTCCAATTACCAAGATTCTACCTTGATAGAGAAGCTGAGCAAAGTTCCTAACCCATAAATGATCAAAAATGGAAAAAAACAAGATTTGAATATTAGACTGTAATGGCATGTCATGCCAAAAAAGACTGGTTATCTTAATTATGCATTTAAAATTTCACTTAAGAGACCTCTCATGGCCAAAGGAATACATGGACATAATTTTATTCATTCCTTGAACATTCTTTGTAAGTTTTGTGTCTTGATGAGTTATTTATATCAAGTTATACTTGCTTAACATTGAACAAGCAAAATGAGACATTCACGGGGATGTCAAATAAAAGTCATAATGAATAGCCATTTAAATTCCAATGTTATAATGATGAAAGTGTGGCTAATAAATGTTAAGATCTCAGGTACCTTAATGAAGATCTAATAGTACACATGTGAGGATAGAATCAGTGGGTCCATCAGATCTAGTGATGCACATTAAATCATCCCAAAGCATATCAATGATGAGTAAAGGTTAATAAGTCAGCAGATCTCAAAAGTAAATGAGAAGCTAAAAAGTTTCTAGATCATGGAAGTTGAGTCAGGATCTAATGGTGAGTGGTAATCTAACATAGTTAGTGGGTCTAGTTAGATAAATAGTGTGCATTCAATCATGTCATGAAAATCTAATAGTGTGAGTGAGGGTCAAAGAGTGAGAGGATCTTAAGATTAAACATAATGGTACCAAGTGTCATGATCATGGAGAATAGGGTGATCAATGGTGCATGTTTGATCATACTTATAAAGATCAATGACATGCATTAAGTATGCAGATAATAACGATGGTATGAATAAGGTCAAAGGATCAACCAAGATTAAGATGAATGTAAGACCACCATTTGGCATAAACATAGGGGTAGATGAAGCTGACAGTAGGATATTGAGAATAAATGAAGAGATTCTATGTGGCACATTTTTACAAACCTAGATCAAGATCAAGGGCTAATATCAAAATTCAAATCCTTGAGAATTTAAAAAATGTTTAGATACAGTCAAGGTTAAACTAGAGCAATTGTTTTAAAGGGAAGCCATAGAGGCAAAAACATCAGTTTCAACAGGTTCATCGCCAAAGATAGTAGCATGATCATGACCCTTTTCCCAATTCTTACATGCTAAATATGAACTAGTAGGGAGAAATCCACATCAAAATGATATCATAATAGATTGATCCATCTATGATAACTACTTTGACATCAAAACTTAGCTTTCAAATGACTATATCCTAACACTGTAACCATAAGGATAATCAATGTAGGCTAAAAATGGATTGAAAGAGATTGATATGGTTGTTATGGCTACCTTCTAGAAGTAATATTAGGCATTATGATATTTTCTAATGGCATTAACACTATAATGATTGGAAATTTTGGTCATTATGCTCCCTTATCCATCCTTCTACGTAATGATCCCCATCTCTCTCATCCCATTCTACTATAAATACAAGATTCTAAGCCTCGAAAAGGAATCCCTCTCTTTGGCATGACTAGACTCTACCAAGAATTGTATTATAACACCTATTTTATGAAATAAAAGACTAAGTACCTCCATTTTCATGTTGAATCAAAATGTGTTTCATAAGTTCTTTGATGTGGTTAAGTGAATATATGTTTTCCTTGATTCATGAAGTGTTTTGGTAGTTCTCATAGGTCATTCTAGGTGCATATATAGTCGGTTGGTCAATTTAGAAGTGATTTAAGTGATGTTTAGAAGTCTTGAGAGTGTCTTATAGTGTCTCTTGTGCAAGTATAAGGATCATAACATTTGGTGCATCACTTTATTTTTACATGGTTTTTTGCATTATTGTCAACCTCTCTCCCCTTTTCCCAACAAGAAGTTAGTTTAGGTTTAGTATAGGTGATAGTCCCAAAAGGAATCCAAACTTATCCTAAGGTCTGACCTAAGATTAGGTGACCCACAACCTAGTGTCAGTCCCATATTGAGTTAGGTTTGAGCAAGAGGATCTTAACAATCCCATTTTTAGCTAGGGTACAACCTAGGATGCCAAAAGTTATGGCATGCTCGATGGGACCCATTCTCCTTGGGATAAATAAAATTTGGAACTAAGGGAAAGCATATATATCATGAAAAGACATCCACCATCATCAAAAAATGAATATGTTTACAACATTCTCATGCCAAAGGTTACTACAAGGTTAACTAGTAAAGGTATTCCCCTTGAATTCATTTAGGTACCTATTGTTTCATATAAGAAAGAAAGATTTTATAGGATAAGACCTTATCTCCAAAATCAATATTCATCTATTTGTCATCTTCTTATCTTAAGTAGTGTAATCCTCACAACCTACATGGCTATCAAGGATCAACTGTTTATCCCATTTTGATGACTTCCTATGTCTGACCTTAAAATTATCCCATTCTTCTTAGGAAAAAATTAAACAACTACTATTGAACACATCTAGGATGTTTCCAAAGTTTACTTCATTCACAATGTTGTTCAAGATAATGTGGCTATCAAATTGCTTGTTACTTTTGTTAAAAGAAAATCATTATAATAGTGTAAAAATCATCCTTTGGATTCCATTACTACTTAGGATGAGTTAAGTGCAGCCTTAGTCAGTCATTTTAAAGATAAATATAATCACCTATCATTAGTTGAACAATTGACTACCATTCAAATATCTCTCCATGAGTTCATGTCTGACTTTAACCTCATACTCAAAAAGACAAGGATTAATATTCTTGCAGTGATCAAACCATCCCCAAAATATGCCTTTTTATACTATTTGAGATCCCTTAATTCTGATATTAGTGTGATGATATAGTCCATGGGTGGTAACACCTTACCAGATGCTTATGACATTACCATAAGAGCAAAAAGTAGTTTGATACAAGCTGGTAATCTTTCTTTAAGGACCCTAATGCCTATATTCCCAGAGTTGCAATCTATCCCACCTCCTTAGGTTCCTTAAATTCCATAATTAGACCTTATTCCATCTCTCTAGGATTAATTTGTATCCCCTTTAGTCAAGGTACTGATATTGGATATTTGAAAAGTCTGTTGCAATCCTTTGTGACTGAAATAATTTAGCTCAAAAGATAAGAATAGTAGGGCATGCCTCATAAATAATAAAATTAGACCTCATATCAGCCTTTCAAATATCAAACTCCTCCTTATCAATGTTTTAGAGAAAATAGACCACCCTACCAAACACAAGGAGACATAGTTCTAGCCAAACCATATGAAATCTAGTGGTCATCATCAATTTGAACTTGGTGTATATGAGTTCAATGATAGGTTAAGGCTAGTGAACATGAATGTGAAAAAGAGAACCAACAATACTAAGACCATGTAAATATATATACAAGGTATTTATTCAACATTATCTCATAAACAGTTAAAGAAACTAACCAAATCATTAAAATATAATTGCTAAATTTAAAAAAATAAATTATCTTTTTCTATGTCATGCATGTTAATCATTTGAGCAAGACTAGAAAATATTACCAAAGGAATCTAAATAGATAATTATTTTCGGTTTCAGTTATTTTCACAAGTAAAAATGAAAATTACAAAATACAAATAAATATTTACACTTAAACATTAAAATAAATATCATACCTCGGTCAATTGTTGTGTAGATAAAATCTCAGCAACAATGCCTATATTTTCTCCTACTCGAATAGATGGTGATGTGTCTAGCATGGTCATCAACTAAATAAATAAAATATAATTGTTATTCACTTGAGCATATATACAAATACATACATGTAATGAGCCATAAAATAATCCTTAAAAATTACCTCTATATATGTGTATGTGGGCAAAATATTAGCAACATATGTGTTTGCATAGAGTCCACAATCCTCCTACAACACTAAAAATTACTATTACATTATTAAGATTTATATGAAAAATAATTATTACATTGTAAATTATACAAATATTTGAATTTTAACATGGACCTTACAAATTTATTTACAATATATAAAATATACAAGGTACCTAGGAAGTTATACGCGAGGGGTCTAGACCAAATGAAGATAACTAAAATACATAAATGAGATCAATATCATTGAATTACTTGGTAAGACTATCATGAGCAACATACATGAAACTATTATCATCCTCCTCAGGTCTAGTGCATATAGCACTACATGACCTATGATGGTGAGGTCAGGTAATAACACTTGATAAATCCTCCTCATGTCCACCATTGTTAGCAATAGTATGAGAAACTTGGATCATATGTTGAATGAGGGTGTTAGTAAGTTCATTAATTGCATGAAAAGTATAAATCTCTATTTTCTCCATGACTATAAAGGGTAGTGTCTAAGGAGGATGTGGTTTATGGATATGTCCTCTCCGAAACTGATTGGGTGCACGACATGCACCCAGCCTATCCTATGCAAAGCCTTTTATTTTACACTAAAACTCTAATAAATAAATAAAAATTGGAACTTCATTAAGGAAAAACTCATAATGTATTTTTATTAAAAATAAATGGGCATGTCATTATTTTTTCAATGTGGGTGATCAAATACCATCCACCATCAACTCCAAAAAAATATTTGATCAACTTGTGGGTGCGTTAGTGCATTAGCATTCAATTGGTTGTCACATCTAGTTACACACTAGTTCTTTCACCAATTAACAGTTCAAAAATTTAGGATTTGGTTATTTTTTATTTCTTGGAATGGTCTCAAACACTTTTTTAGAATATTATGCCCTGCATGTATTTCTATAATCATCCCACTTGTCAGTTTGACACATTGACGAGTAACTTCACTTATTAATATCTCTAATGTATTTTATAAATAAGATTGATGGGTTTTTTTTAAACAAGGATCCCTCATTTCCTTAATTAATTTCTCAATTTTTATTTTTTTCTACTATGTGAGCTACCAAATTCTCTTGACTAATTTGGGGGGCTTAAAAATCTATACGAGGGTTATGTCATTCATTATCACTTTCAACATTGCCCTCTACATGTGAAGGTGTATTATGCACTAAAAATAAAAAAATAAACAATGTAAATAACAAAATATGGAAATATAAGAACATTCACTAAATGGTTTGGAATTACACTAAACTTCACTTGTATACATTTCCTATTGCATGCCATTATCATTATTTAGGTCTTTACATGTCTCTAGAAAACCTAAATTTGGTCTTTATTTATGTTCTTGTAATTTTCATCGATGCCAAATGGAAGGCATGAAAAAAAATATTTATGTCATCAATAATGCATATGCAATCGTAAAACTAAGTACACAATTATAAAGCATAAAATAATGTATGTAGTTTTAAAGCATAAAACCATGTACGTGATTTTAATGCATAAAATCACGTACGTAGTATTGGATCAGTAATTATTTATCCTATGTGATAGCACCACAATTTTTTTTAAATGCATATGTAGAAATGTTCAAATCAGTTTAAATACAAAAAAAAATTTATCTCGCACCCATACCCCCCCGAACAACTTCATCCACACACCCCATCCATGAATGTTATATGTAAAAATATGGAAACCTATACTGAGATGTAGTATTGTAGCTAAACTTCCATTTGTGATTTGAATGTGTACTTCTCAAAAAATTCAACTACTATATTAGTAAAACCAAGTGGTAATGTGTATTTGTTTAAACTGAGTTGCTCATCCAACTATCTATATTTGTTATATGCCATTCATACTCATAAACAATGTGTTTTCCTCAATTTGACCATAAATTATGAAATAGGTATTTATTTTGTGAGAATCTCAAACATTTTAGATTCATTACCAAATTTTAATTGATGTCATTGATTTTTATTTTCTAAACTGAACTAATTATTATCCAATTCCACTTTTACTATCCTCATGGGTATAACTTTTTGATTTTTGCAATCCACCACAAATGTTGCAAGTTTCATCCAAATATGCTTTGTGATTAAAACATTATCCATCTAGTGTATAAAAAAACAAAAAAAAATTGGAATACATTCCCTCCCTGATTTTGGTGGAACTTCTATGCCACAGTCCTAAAAAATGTTTTTAGTATGTAAAGTACAATGTACCTAATGAAAAATGTCATAATGCGTTGAAAATTCTACATGTTTCATACAATAAAAAGTTGTGTGTGTGTGTGTGATTTTTTTTAATATATAATTATTTGGCCTTCTCAAACTCCTTTGAATAATATAAAATTGTGGATATTTCTATAAAATCATAAAGTATAATTGTGTTTATGTCATATCTAATAATTTTTTTGGATGCAGTTACCAGTTATAACAACCAACTCTTCTTTTTAGTACATCTCTTATATTAGGTGAAACCTTTGTGTCGTCTTTCCAAAAATGTGCAAGTAAATATTTGATACTATTTACAATAGAATTGTATTTTCATGGAAGTATTCCATTGAATGCCTAGAGCTTATTTGTATCAGCACCATTAAGTTTTTGATGTATCCCATTTATTTTCATTGATTTTTTATGTTTATGTTTGGTTCTTTGTTTTTTATCTAATTAATAATTTTATTCTTATTTTAACACTCACTATACATTTTAATTATGCTAGATATTGTCTTAAAATATTTTGAGTGCATTTTCACACCTACAATATGGTATACATCATATAGATTTTCAATAATTACCTAATTTTCACCATTAGTATTAGATGTTCTTAGTCTTAGGCCATACATGGTAGGCCTTATCTTAACCAATTTCATCATTAAAATAAATAATTAGCATATTTAACTATCATTTAATTTTTCAAAGTAATTATCCTAAAAAAATTAGCTATTCTCTTGAATATCGATCAGACATTTTCTAAGGCATTGGTTTCAAAATGTTTTCATCAACTTCAACTAAGTACATGGGCCTTGTATGTAAAATCCTAGGATGTTACTAATGGTACAATTTATTGATTTGGTGTTTCTATATTGTTTTCTTCACTACTACATTTTTCATTTTTAGTTGATCATGTATAGTCTAATTCATTTTCAATTTTAGTATTGAGTATTTCCATATGTTTTTCTTTGTTGTTAATTTCTCAATTTTGAGTCTCCATGTAATTTTATTCATCATTAGGGTTAAATAATCCTTCATAGATTCATCATCAACAAAATTAAGAATGTCATACTTTAAATATGTTATTTAAACATAATTTGGATGCTTTAGTAATCATTCATCTTGATTATTCATTTCATCATTATCCATTTCATCATTATCTATCACCTTTGGTTCATTGGGGATAGTATATATACTTTCCTTGAATAAAATTCTAGGATTTGCCTCCTTTGTTTCTATCTTAACACTTCTAATTACTCTAACATTTTTTGCTTTAACTTATTCCTTGCGTTTGCATGAAATTGTCAACCATGACTAGACAAACTTGATTACTTCTAAGGGTGGGGACCTAAAAATCAATTTGATTTCACTTGTCTTCCATTGTGTAGGGCTAGAATTATATAGAGAATGTAAGTCATGATATAAGTCTTCAAAGAGATAAAATATAAACATGGGAAAGCATTTTGTTTTGTTATAAATGAATGCATGCACATTATTTTATGCTCTAATTTTTTGGTCCTTAGTCAACTTCTTAACTATAATCTCATGTTATTATTTTCTCACTCATTGAGGTTATTTCTAAGCATCACTTATACGGACATATAACCAAGAAACATTTTTTCCTATAACTATAGATCTTTGTTCTTTAGTCTTTGGGATTCCTAATAAGAAATAAAAATATATGTATGATTTATTGTGTCAAAACATCCTAACTAGATGCCATTATTCAAAGTAATTGGATATCTCATAATGCATCAGTGTCCTTAACACCTAAATGTCTTAATTACCTATTTTTAAACATCAAGTTGTGGTATTTTCTTTTTACCTCGGGAGGGTCAGATCAAATAAAAATTACTGTAATAAAATTAATGTGAAGAGAGTCTCTCTTTTTTAGTTTCTCATTTGAGATATGAGAGAAATAATTAATGAATTTGATTACTTTTTGCCTATTCCTTTCTTCCCTTTCACTAGCTTCCACCCATTCTCCTCATCTGTATTTGGTAATATGGGGATGGATAACTCTAAATCAGCCCCTAGCATTTGAGTCATAAAAGTATATATTAATCCTTCTACTAAAAATGGGGTAATAAATTTTAAGGATTTGACACTTTTATTTATATTAGTTTCATAAACCGTATCTAAATTATGTTCAGTCTTTTGTAATTCTAATT
The DNA here is from genome assembly GCA_037957365.1 of Torreya grandis. Classification (NCBI taxonomy): domain Eukaryota; kingdom Viridiplantae; phylum Streptophyta; class Pinopsida; order Cupressales; family Taxaceae; genus Torreya; species Torreya grandis. Next base: position 594,178 of record JARHVA010005492.1, read on the forward strand.
TTAGTATCCCCTTCCTATCAGGATATGTGGCTATGAACTCCCCATCCTTAACTAAATGTTCCATTGGTGTTTTTGGAATCATCTTTGGTTCATCTTCTCTTGAATCTAGACTTCCAATGTCATTTGCTCTACCTCTACATCTACCCACAAATTATTACCTCTCTTATGTTTCATGCTAGGATAATCATTTATAAGATGTTCTATGAGGAAACATTTATGACATCTAAATTGGAGGCCCTCATAATCTATCATTTGAATCCATGTTCTATTCTTCACAACCAACTCCACCTGAGCTAGGAGACCTTTGGAGAGATCAACATAAGCAAGAAATTGGGCACAGGTGGAATGCCCTTGTTCAAGAGTCATTAAATCTATACACCAAAAATTTCCAATGACATCACCAATAACTTTTAAAAGCCCCTCATTTCATAATTGAAGGGCAAGGTTTGGAAAAGGGATCCATATAGGTTTTATATTAAACATTTTGGTATGGGGGTTAAAATTGGAATGCCAAGATTTGGACAATAGCCAATGTCTCTACCAGTCCCATGAATATATGAAAACAAGATCTTTATTAGTTATAGAACCAAAAAGAAAAATGAAATTACCTTTTGTGTAAGGGCTAATGGTAATTCTACCATAAACAAGAGGGTGCTAATTATTGGTAATCCAAGCATGGATATATTGAAGAGAAGGCCATAAACTCTCAATTTTATAGATCATTTAAAACTTGAATAAGTGTTCTTCCATACCCATAATCATTTCAAGAGATATGTTTCCAAAATTAATAACATGATTTAATATTGTTAGGGTTAAATATTTAATCCTTACTTCTCTTTGGGATACATCAACATATGAAGCACACAGTTGAGGTTGCATTGACATCGCCTCTCTTTCACTCCTTAGGACTCCCAAGAATTGAAGCCTCTATTAGAACTCCCTAAGACACTGCTATAGATCATTTTTCATCAATAGAAAAAGAAAATATAGACCCCTGTATTGTTGTCTTATTTTAACCTTTGTTTGTCTCCAAATTTGAAGTTCCTCCTATCCTGATTCCATTTATGTTTGACATCACCATATTGGCTGATGTTATTATGGAGCCAGGTATCACCGTTGCCTTATTTGCAATTGTTGTCATTGTAGAGCCAAGTTTTTCTTTGTTTGCAGGTGCCACCATAGCATAGCCATATTTTTTAACTTGTTACCCTTTAAGAAAAAGTAACTCATAATATTATATAAAAACCCAAGAAAGTAGTTTTTGGAAGCAGTGGCATCAAGGGTGTCACCCTGGTAAGATGGTAAAATATTATGTCCAATCATACAAAGGTAATATTCATTTAGAATTTTTGAACCAATATATCGGTAAAAATAAGGATAATAATTTAAAACGGGATTCCAACAATATTAAATTGGGGTGGCGAATTCCAATAAAAGGTAGAATATTTTGAATACTATAGCTGCATGTGTTTTACAAAACAATTTATCAAGTGAGAACCCCACGACAATTGCATGGTTCCATCACCATTCTCCTCCACGAAGCTAATTATTGAAGGCCAAATTTATGCAACATAAAATTTAACATGATGTTGTGGATGCATAAAATATGGAACACACTAGCTACATTTAATTTATATTTTCTATGTAATAGTCACTGAGGAGTCTAATCTCTGGAATAGACAAGATTCCTTATAGTGCAAATGCCTTCTTTAAACAATTAAAGGGATTTCCTTCCTAGATTTTTAACAAGCCAGAGTATTCTATAATAACTTTGACACTTTTAATTTTATTAATATATTATAATAATTGTTTAAAAGAAAAACTACTCTATAAGACAACTTTTTACTGTAAGTTGTTTATATGTATTAAATTTAAAAATCACATACATTTGCACATTGAAATATTGACCACCCAATGAAGGAAAACAACTTAAAATTAATCAAATATCTGATTAACCCTTCAATATTTCAATATAAAACGGATGTGAAATATAATTTTCTTTATTTATATTCTAAAATATTGTAAGTTGACAAAATGATGGTTAACTAAACCTTCCACAAACATACAAATGTCTTTTAGATATATGAGCTAGAGAGTCGAACATAAAATCTAGATTACGAGCTTCTACATCAAAATAATAATAATATGCTGATTAAAAAAACGATGCGCACGTACATTGATAGCTGGGTCGAAAGACTCATCTGTTTGCATACGTAAAACAATGCGTACGTACAGTGATAGCTTGGGAAATAGTTGCGACTCTTCACATTTCATATATAAAAAAAACAAATTTGGTAAAACTAATATTCAAACAAAGTTAAAAAAATATTTGCGATCATCTTTTTACAGCAATTCATGAATCCGAAAACTAAAGATATCAAAAATCAATAAGAATATCAGTCACAGTTTTACGGTATTAAAATCCTTCAGCAAGCCAACTCTTTCAAATTCACCCTAATTCAAAGAAAGCAACAGGGCAGGAGAAATTAAAATGAATTAAAATTTGCAATATTTATAAAACCAATTACATAGAATAATGCCTTTAATTATATGTTTGTACGAGCAGGTCAGTATGAGATCCGAACCTTTAATTCAACGGTCAGATATGGCTACATAGGAGTTCATTTCTCTCCTTATTATTATAAATATGAGCTCCCCTTACAGACTGAATTCAGTACCTTTACCTGCCATGGCTGCTATGGTGAGTAATACTCACTTATCATTCCTAAATATTACCGCTTCTTATCATTCTCAATTGTTCTCTACAAAACAGCAGTTTTGTAATCCCTTAAAGACTAGGCTGCAATGGGCACGACTTAGGGTTAAAGCAGACGCAGTGAAGGACGTCATTTCTGTACCTGCCATGACTTTGTATGATGTATTGTGTGTGCCCAACACTGTCAAACTTGCTGAACTGAAGAAAGCATATAGGGAGAAGGTCAGAATTTATCATCCAGATGTGTGCCCTCCTTCTGAGAGAGAAGAGTCATGGAAAATGTTCCTTCTAGTGCAAAAAGCCTATGAGACTCTCTCTGATCCGATGCTAAGGCTTGTCTATGATAACAACCTTCATTTTAATATGGATCCTCAGATAAGACTCTTGGAGAGAATGAATGGGATGGACGGGAAGCGGCAATGGGGGACACAACTTGAAAGTCTGATGACAAGGTCTACGTATCAGAGGGAGACATGGGGTGGTAGAATGCGTTTTACCAGAGAAGCAGCAAAGACCAACTGAATTTCTATCAAGTTCGAACTAAATAATCATGTGCAATGATGTATATACACTTAAGATTCTCATTTTATTCAAGTGTTTTATTCTGTATTTCTGTCTGTTATGTTTTAGAAACCAATTTCTTTCATGTATTATATTTTTAAATTTTTTGTCAATTCTAATTAATTAAAGGACAATTTATATGTTCATCTACTTACAATACAGATCATATCTGTAATATTGTCTCCGAGATTGTTCATGTTGGCTATGGCTGCCTGTTTTTTGACCTTCGGCGGGGCTTTTAATTTAATATTGTCAACTCAGATTGAATGATACCTTTTCTTGATATATCAAAATTGTCTATTGAAAGCACCATGATATAGAGATAGCTCTTTTTCCATAAACTATATATCGTTTTCATTTTTTGGATTTTACCGAGATACAAGATTTGAGACACGCAGTCGCTATTCCGGCCTTTGTTTCTAAACACAAAAAATATTCATTGATTATAAACAATAGGATTATATGAACTTCTTACGACGTCCGCGTAGGGCCTAAGTTTGACCGTTGAATTTGCTTATAATTATTTTTCTTAAATGATTCTTTTCTATTCAAGATTGTCTTTCAAATGTTGCTATTATTTATAGTAAAAGATTTAGTAGTTTAGTTAAAATTTACATATTATGTTTAAATTAGAATTTGTCATATCTGTATTAATTACATGTTTAGGTTATAATTTCTGTAATTTCTTCTTTCACCATTAATGCATCAATTAATAATTATTATAGGGTAACATTTAATATTTTTTATTATTGTTATGTATAATTGGTGGGTTACTAAAAATAGATATGAAGACCTCTGTATATTGACACATAGTATATGTTGGGAATTATCTTTTTTTCATGAAGAGTCAGAGGCTCGAAAATATGAAAAGCACAGAGAATTTAGTTGATCACAATAACTTAATTTACTTATTAACAATATTAAAATATATAGACAAATAATCTCCTAAAAAATAGGAGTCAAATCTCGTCACTAAAATTTCTCATTCTATCCTATCTACGTGAGATGCAACTCACTTATTTAATTATTTCTTAATAGAGGAATGTTAGGACTAATCCCAATAGTATATGTTCTTTATCATCAAGCAAGTTCAAGGGTAATCAAAGAGAAGCATCTTTGATTTGTTGAATGCTAAAGCATTCCATTGAGTTTTTGGTTTCATGTTTTTATTGCTTACAGTTTGGTATCAAACCCAAATGAGATTGGAGAAGAGAAGAGTAGGCAATGGGAAGAATGACCAGCTCAGTCATAGCATAGAGAAATTCACAATAGAACAGTCAGAGTTGGAAGAAAGAGCCAAGTAGAGCACAAGATTAGAAGAGATCTAGTAGATCATGAGAAGCCAATCAAGAAGTGTGATCAATAAAAATATTGAGCCAACTGGGTTACTCAAATAAAATAACACAATATTTTAGTGAATTAAAGTGTAATCCAAAGTGAGGAAGGAATGTTGTAAAAGAAAATTAGTCAGTAAGTGAAAAAGGGAGCATAATTTGCTAAAGCACCCAGTCAATCCTTTTCCATGAACAACAAAGAAGATCATTATTGAAAACACAAAAAAAATGGTCTTATAAAGAACTAAAAGTCAACACCAAGAGTAGGTACATCAAACAAGAGATTGTCGAACAATTGCCAATGAGGAGAGTTGATGTTGAAAAGAAGATAAGATAAAAGGGGTGCACTATTATGTAAATTTTTTCATTGTTTTGTTGAAATTAGGGGTTGAAATCAACTGCTATAAATTTAAAAAGGAATTCTAAGTCACTAGCATAGCCGATTTAGATGGAAAACATTGGTAGTGCCTGACAACATTTGACAGACAAAACTATGACATTTGGGCAAAAAAGATAAGGATGATAATGGTGGTGAATAATTTATGAGAGTGTGTGGTTAATGAATTTGTAGATGTGACTAACCAAGATTCTTATAATATATTGACAAATGCACATAAGACTCAACTAAATGAAAGTTAGAGAAAAGATGTAAAATCCTTAAATCTTATTGAGACAACAATCAAAGAAGCCATATACCCAAGAATTATAATATCCACTTACTCAAAGGAAGAATGGGAGATGCTTCAAAACTCCTATAAAGGGATTGATAAAGTATAATCAGTCAAAATCTAATTACTTAGGAGAGAATTTGAAACATTACAAATGAATGGTGGTGAGTTTATTTTCTAATTTTCATATAAGATTTTCTAATTTAATCAATTAGTTAAGAAATAATGTTGAATCTATAGAATATCAAATGATTTTTAATAAAATCCTCAGGATTTTGTCATTAAGATATGATCTGATTTTCATCACAATTGATGAGGCCAAAGACCTATCAAGGATGACAGTGGATGAGTTGATGGGTTATCTATAAACCCACGATCGATGGTTGAATAGATCATGTCCTTCTTTCAGAGAGTAAAGTTTTAAGGCTCACTGTAGTATGAGAGGAAAGGGAGAGGAAGAGATAATAGATATAGAAAATTTAGAGGTAAATAAAGTAGAGTAAACTATTATGGAAGAACAAGCTCAAATAGTCAGGAAGAAGCAAGCAGTTCATAATTAGATTTCTAAGGCAAGAAGAGGAATAGCACCTCAAACCAAAGGTAAGATAAAAGTAATGTTCAATTCTATTATTGTTACAAGTATGGATATTTTAACAGTGAATGCATAAAAAGGAAATATGATCAATCAAAGCAAATCAAAAATGTATTCAATAAGAATTTAAGTGAACCTGAACATTTTCCTAACATGTTCATTGTATGTAATGTTGTTGTGTAGAACAACACTGAGGTTAGGTATTTGTATGGTGCTCATAGTAAAAACATGATTTGTAATGATAACTTGTTTACCTCTATTGAGAAGAACATTCAGTCTTATATTAAATTGGTAGAGGGACTGTAGTCATCTACATCAAGCAAGGTAAAAGTAGATCAATCGAGGAAGTCTACTATACTCCAAATCTAAAACACAATTTGTTGAGTATTAGATAGTTGATCTTGAAAGGAAATAAAGTCCTGATGGAGAATGGAGAGTGCACACTATTTGATAAGGAAATAAGTGAGAACAAGATAGATATAATTTAAATGACAAGGAACTACATATTTCCTCTCAAGATGGAAATTTATACTCTCAAGAGTATAACAGTACTACAACAAACAACATTTAAGACCATCATCAAAGACATATCAAGATTTTATAATTTAAGTTATGGGCATTGAAATTATTATATAATAGATATTTTATTTAATTGGAATATGGATAGAATTCTACCAAGAATAGCATAACCTAAAAAAATGTGAATCATATATTTTAAAAAAAGAAAACATAGGAACCCCTTTCAATCAGTGATGTCTAGGAGCACAAAATCACAATTGGAGTTGGTGCACTAAGATTTGTGTGGCCCAATGAAAACTCTCACCCACTCTAATAACATATATTTCTTGAACTTTTTATATGATTACAAAAGGAAGACTTGGGTTTATTTCTTAAAAAATAAATCTGAGACTTTCGAGAAATTCAAGTCGTGTATAACATTGGTTGAGAAAAAAATTGATACTCCATCAAGATAATGAGATCAGATAGAGGGGAAGATTATGTTTCTAAATAATCTCTAAATTTTAAGATTAAAGACATTAAAAAGTAGTTCATAGCTAGATACACTCTACAAAAAAATAGAGATAAAAGAGATGGTTGCAAGCATGTTGAAGGCCAAAGGATTTTCAAAACAATTATGGGTGAAGCTATAGTAACAAAAATATAATTTTTAAATAGATACATCCCATAAAGACTATTCAAAATAGGACTCCACAAGAAGCATGAGAAAATACAATGTATAGTGTTGAACACCTAAGAATATTTTGGTGTGTGGCATATGCACATGTTCTAAAGGAAAAGAGGTATAAATTTGATGATAAAGGAAAAAACTGTAAATTCATTGGATATAATGAATACACAAAAACATGTAGACTATACAACCCTATTACAAATAAAGTTTTGATTAATAGGGATGCTGAATTCATTGAGAATGAGTCATGGGATGACATTATTGACATTACCTTGGGTATCTCTCTATAATGGTACCCATGGATGATATATAATATGGAAATGAAGTAAATTAATTTAAACCAATCATATATCAACACACTAGACCTCAATTTATATTAACTTAATAACATATTCGTATGTCTAGCAACTCTAGTAGTATTTTAGATCTAACTCTCATTTCTCTAATGTCTAGAAAGACAAGTATCTAAAGACAAATTTATAATAATATAATATATGATGATCTTAATGAAAATATGAATTTCACTTTGTTTTTTCATGCTGATCCTACATGTCTTGAAGAATCAGTGGAAGAAAACAAATGGTGTAAGACCATGGATGAGGAAATAAATACAATTGAAAGAAGCAAAACATTGAAGTTAGATGAGTTTCCCAAGGATAAATAGGGAATTAGAGTTAAGTGGATCTACAAGATGAAGGACATAATATAAGATAAAATAGATAGGCATAAATCAAGGTTAGTTATTAAGGGGTACAAACAACATCCTGAAAGAGATTATGATAAGACATATGTTCATGTTGCAATAACGAAAACCATTTCGGTTGTCTTAGCAATAGCTTCCCAGTAGAAGTGGAAGGTATATCAAATTGGTGTGAAGTCTTTATTCTTGAATGGATTACTCAAATAACATGTCGATGTTGATCAACCATCTAGATATAAAGTCCCAAGATAATAAAACAAGTTTTATAAGCTGAAGAAAGCACACTATGGGCTTAAGCAAGCATCAAAGACATGGTATAGTATAATTGATTGATATTTTAGTACCAATAGATTCAAAAAAATTAGTAGTGAGCCTACACTTTACATCAAGGCAAGCCATTGTAATATTTCAATTTATGTATTATATGTGGATGATGTAATTTCTATATGAAATGATAATCCTATCATTTTTTAGTTTAAAAAGCAATGAAAAGGGAGTTTGAAGTAATAGAGTTGAGGCTATTAAGGTACCTCCTTGGTATAGAATTAAAATAGATGGATCATGTAATATTAAACTCTTAATCTAAATATGCTTCACAAATTGTGAAGAAGTTAAAAAATTTGAACAATAAACTTGTGCCAACTCCAACAACCACATATAAAAAATTAAGGAATATTGCAACAATGAGGTAAATCTAACTTTATACAAGAGAATCATTGGAAGCGTAATGTACTTGAAAACATTTAAGCATGATGTAATGTATGTAGTATCCCTAGTTTATAAATACATGGAGATAACTAAAGATACGTATTATTAAAGACATAAGAAAATTTTAAGATATGTCAATAGAATGAAGAATAACGGCATCCTTTATACTACATCAAGTTATTTTATTTTAGTTGGCTATATAGATAATAATTAGGTACATAGGATAAATAAACAGGAAAAACAAAACAAGATATGTGATCCACATGGATTCAAGAGCCATTTCATGGATATCTAATAAATAACCCATAGTTTATCTTTCCATAGTAGAAGCTAAGTATACTGAAACAGGTATAGTACCATGTTAGGCTATTTGGCTAAGGAGAACTCTCGTTGATTTGAATAAGGAACATGAAGATGGTATAACAATTTATTGTGATAACATGTTTTCAATATCCTTGACAAAGAATCTAATTTTTAATGGATGAATCAAGCATATTCAGATCTATTATCATTTCATAAGAGAATTAGTTGAATATGGTGAAATCATTTTGGTAATTCATAAACATAGAGAGCACTTAGTTAATTTTTCATGAAGGCACTAGCTAGGAAAAACTTTAAGCACCTAAGATAATGTTTAAGAATCATGGATGTTGTAATGACTAGTTTAACAAATTAAGGGGGAGTGTTAGAAATTATAATTTCTTCCTCCACCCATAATACATCATTTACTATTTGTTGTAGGGACACATTTAATATTAGTCATTAGGAATAATTAATGGATTATTAAAAATGGACATTAATACATTTATATATTGAAGCATATTGTATGATCTTTATCATCAAATAAATTGAAGAGTAATAAAAATGAAACATCTCTACTTTGTTTTATGTTGAAGCATTCCATTGAGTTTTTTTTTTAATGCTTTTATTTGTTATAATGCCATCATTTGTTAAAGGGAAGTTCTCTTTAATTTTATAAATTTTATTAGCAATTAAATTCCATGAATATATGATAGATTTGAATGTTTGAAAATAAACCTTATGATTTTTTTAATCTTGACAAAAATAAAATCAACAGACACGGTATTTAATTTAGCTTCTAATTTTTTTCTTTATGATTAAATTATTTATAGTTGAATTTATAGTTTTATACCATATATCATGGACTATCGTTTGATGCTTTATTCCATGATTCCTGAATATTAGGCCACGTGATTTTGATGAAAGCAATGGTGGTTTAAGATTTCCATAACACTGATAACACTAATAATGTTAGCTAACTAAGAAATTATATTTTAACAAAAATTATGTTAAAATTTTTTTGCTTTAGCATAATGACCTATATTTATTAGAACAAAGTCAATCATTTATTTTGCCTAAGCATTGTGGTGTGTAACAGATGAAAACCATAAAGTTCATATAAATTTCCATTTCATTATCAAGTCCTAATCACATAGATTTACTATTGTTTCTCTTATAGCTAAATCATTTTTCTAATTTTTTAAATTAAAATGGACATGTTAATTTTATTTTTGAATTATTTTTTCATAACCAACAATAAACGGCTTAAATTTAATTAGTCATGCTTAATTTTTTATGTTTACGTTGACATCCTGATGCAAAAAGAATAGGCCAATCTTTCAGAGGCCATAAATTTTGACCCATAACTATGTTTGAGCTCTTCTACATGCCAAAATCACTGTATCAAAAATTTAAATTCCATCCTATGCTGATATATCTAGTTATAGTTCATTTTGATACTGTTTAGATAGCAAATATGATCATCTCAAGGTCTGAAATTAACATTTAATAATTTTTTGAGATTTTTTTATTTTAAAAAATTATATAATTTTAGAACCAGACATCAAATTTAGTTTTATTTTATTCAATAAGTTAATTTTAATATTTAGGTTATTTTAAAATAAATTTAGAGATGTGTGTGCTTTAATGTAAAACTTACTATAGATAATGGTTGCTAAAAATAAACATTTTTTTAGATTTTAATTTTTATGAATTTTTGCATGTCAGCTCTAATTTCTAGTTTGAGGCTTAATTTTTTAAAAAAAACTAAAAGAGGGGTAAAAATTTAATAGAAAAGAAAGTGAAAAAAAATTACAAGTCTTTATCTTGGTCAACAAGTTGAGCCAGTTTTTGAGATAAACTCAGAGGTAACATCCGTTGATCCGTAATGCTCCATACAGGCCCATTCTTAGAAGCCCACTTAGCAAGGCAATCCACTACCTCATTCCACTCATGGGGAATATGTTTGGAAGACAAAAAAACCAAAGAAGTACTTAGCTGAAGGATCTGATGGACAATCACATCCAAATGCCAATCCACCTTACCCAGATTTCGTTTGTTCAACAAGTTAACGACCACTTGTGAATCCGATTCACAGATGATGTTATACCATCAATGTTGACAGCAACATTTCACTACCTCTAGGATAGCCATAGCTTCCATAAGGTTATTCATGTGATGGCCTTTATAGATTGAAAATAAGAATTGCATATCTCCAGAGCTATCTCGCCCAACTCTGCCAATACCAGCATCTCCTAGATTCCCCTACGAGGAGCCGTCAGTATTAATTTTAATGACTCCATCCATAGAGGGAATCCATCATCCCACCTAGTTAACAGGATATGACTATTGCCTATTTCCTATCGCCAAGCGACTACACAGATTAGGAGCACTAGCCGTGGTTAGAGTAAGGAAAAGTCGAGAGCAAATGCCAGCAACTTTGGGGTCTAGGTCATGAGCATTACCACACTTCACCTGAAGGGTTTCTTACAATGAACTGATGACTTTCATCCACAAGATCCTTATCTCTAGGTGGACGCCCCTAAAGATCCTCATGTTCCTCTCCAGCCAAATATTCCATAAAATAAAGGAGGGGCCAACTAACAAGGCATTTTGAAGAATAGAAGTCTTTGATGGAGAATGTCCCAATCGACCCCAAAAATTGGCTAGTGAAGAGGCATGCCAGCAAGGGGAACCCCAAGCATTCCACCAAAGATGCCAAATCTGTTTGGCATACGAGAATTGGAAGAAGAGATGAGACCCAGTCTCATCACTACGATGGCACAAGACACATATAGACGGCCGTTGAAACCCGCACTTGCAGAGATTATCCCACATAAGACAGCTATTGTAAACAACAAACACAAAATTGCACTCGGGCCATGAAACCCAGTTCCAAATTTTCTTTCCCCATAAGAATTGTCCTTCATCAAAGAATTGCTTTGTCAAAGCCATGTATCCTGAAGACACAGAGTACTGGCCAGCAGCATCTCCTCCCTAGGCTAAGGTATCCTAGCCTTGCAGGGAACTACATCCTCTAGAGGCAAGAATTTGAGCAAGCTCCAACCAATCCTCCCTAAAGCCCCCCAGTGGCCAGTCAGAAGAGTTCTTCTATTTGTATCCAGTAGTCATGCCCAAGTTAAAGCCCTCTTTGTAGTGGGCCATTATTTGCTAGCCAATATCAAGAAAAGAATCACATAGAGATTGCAAATGTGGGTGTGAAGATAAGAGAGGAGGTGCTCTATCCCATGAATCACTCCAGAAAAGGGCCTCTAAACCACTGTTGCAAACCCAGAAGAGGCTAGGCTTCACTAGCTGAACTCCAAGTTTAAAAGTGCTCCACACCATAGATCCTCTTCCCTCAAGACGGAGCCTTGAGATATCAAGGAAATCAATACCAGGAAAATACTTGGATGATAGGATTCAGGCCCAAAGGGAAGATTGATTGGAGCACCACTGCCAGTAGAGCTTGGAAGCAAGAGCTTGACTAGACAAAATAGTAGAGCATAATCTGAGGCCTCCTTCCTGCTTTGGCCGGCACACAGTAGCCTAGTTAATAAGGCTCCATTTGGTATTCTATAGGTTTCCACTCTAAAGAAATTGCCGAGATCAAATTCCCTCAGGAAATACATTGGGGTAGCTTGAATCATACTGTGGTATATAGGAAGTGCCTCGATTACCAATTGCAGAAGAATCACTCTAACAATAGTAGACAACCACCTATGAGTCCAATGACTAACTTTTTTTCTTAGTTTGTTAAGCACATTCTGCCAAAAGAGCCTAGGCTGCCTTCCCACCACAATGGGAATCCTCAAATAAGTCACCAGGAGGGATTGAATCTGAAACCTCAAGATAGTAGCAATCCTCCGTTGAATAGGCTCAGGAGTGTTAAACAAGAAGATAGATGACTTATGATCATTAATTTTCTTCCCATATGCCACCAAATAAGTGCCAAGGGTGTGTTGAAAAGCTTTCACTTCATGAATCTGAGCTCTCCCTACCAGGATTATGTCATCAACAAACTATAGGTGGGTCAAGGTGGTTAGCCCATTCCCCCATCTCCATCCATGCACCATATGTTGAGAGACTCAAAATTTGAAGAACCACCCAAGTCCCTCAACGAGAATAATAAATAGGTACAATGAGAGCAGATCCCCTTAGTGAAGGCCTCTAGAAGCACCAAAAATCTCAGAAGGTTCCCCATTAATAAGGACTAAGAAGGAGGACGTAGTGACACTACTTAGCACCCAACGAACCCAATCCTACCTGAAGCCAAACACCAAAATAATTTTTTGCAAAAATCTCCAGCTAGCTCTATCATAAGCTTTGGCTAAATTAAGCTTAATAAACATGGCACGCTCCTGAGAAATACTCATAAAGTGAATAGCTTATGAAGCGATAACCACTCCATCCAGAATTTGTTTGCCCACAACAGAACCCCGTTGTTCCTCCGAGATGACCCTGGGGAGGTACGTTTTAAGCTATTGAGCAATGAGCTTAGTAATAATTTTATAGACCACATTACAAAGCGCAATGGGCCTAAAAAAATCCAACTGATTAGCCTGTTCCTTCTTCGGGATCAGGACTAGAAATGTGGCATTCAAAGCTCTAAGCATTTCTTTGTTGAAGTATGATTCTTGCACAACCTCCATCAGATCCTGCTTGATAATGTCTTAGAAATAATAAAAAAAATTGGCTGGGAAGCCATCCAGCCCTGGGGCTTTCCCTCTACTCATGCTAAAGATAGCCTCCTCAACTTCTTATAAACCAATTGGTCTCAAGAGAAAATCAATCATATCGGAAGTCACCACAGGGGGAATGCAAGATAAAACTATGTTTTTAGCCACCTCATCTAGTGGTGGGTCACCTAAAAAAAGAGTTAAATAAAACTCAACGGCTTCCCTGGATATAGCTTGGGAGGATGTTAAGCATGTCCCATCATGAAGATTAAGAGTTGAGATAAAGTTCCTGTTACACCATGACTGCATAGAGTTATGGAAAAAAGCCGTATTCTTGTCCCCTTCCTGGAGCTAGTCAATTCTTGCCTTCTACTTCCAATAGATCTCTTCATGGAGTTCCCACTCTGCTAAGGTATTTGCAGTTTTAGATTCCTCTAATCAAAGAGCTTTAGACAAACCATAGTCCCTTATTTGCCTGGTCACTCCATCTAGCCGATCTTGAGCCTTCTTCTTCATGTAATGTAAGTTTCCAAAACAATTTCTATTACAATACTGCAACTTTATTTTAACATATTGAAGTTATTTAAGGAAAGAATACATAGCAGTCCCATATGCAGGTCCTCCCTATCTCCACCACTACCCCATGAGGTCATGGAAAGATGAGTCACGAAGCCACATCTACTGAAACTTAACAGGAGGCTTTTTAGGCCCCTCAATATGACTGGTAGAGAGCTTAATGGTCCAGTGGTCAGAACCTCTCCAGTCAAGAATTTTTGATGTGAGAGAGATAGAACTAGAATACCAAAAACAAGAGAAAAAACCTATCTAGTCATTTAGAGATGTCATCATTACCTGTTCTTCTGTTGCTCCAAGTGAATAGCCCATTTATAGGTCTAACATCAGCGATCTAGCGCAGGATATCCTCTCACTAGAATTCCAGAGGGAGTCATGAAAGGCAAACCCACATAGGCACACAGGCTAGAAGTTCCTCAGCAGAGTTAAACCCCATGTGCCATGGTTTGAGAAAAATACCAACACGATCATAGAAGTAGGGACTGCCATCAAAAATTTGATTCCAATCCAATACAGAGGAGAAATTCACCATAAAATAGCTATTACCAGCTAGAATAATATCAAAATCCCCTTCTATCTACCAAGAGCGATGAATCCAAGCTTCCAAAGCTGACAGGGGTATTCGAATGCCCAGGAACTTGCAAATCAAGGCATGGGAAGCCAAATAGTCCACATCTTCCTTTACTACCTTTGGAGGAATGACCAGCACAGGCCAGTCCTAGATCTGTAAGGGGCAGCCGTTTACCTTGCTCAACTTTGACTACTCACTAACATACAACATCTCCTGTCTATGAGAGATCATCACAGGCAAGGATCGGTCCTCCCTAGGGCCTACCGATGGGCTGCCATTCCTATTTTCTCTGCTCGCAGCCATCATCCCCTTTCACCATGCGATTTCCCTTAGACTCTTTAGCATGGAGTAGTTTGAGGCTTATTTAAACATGGTTTGTATTTATAGTTATTTCAAGTCATTAAATATGAATCAATACAAGTTATTATTTAGAATCTTGACCTATTGGTAATTTTATTTTTCTTATTAGTTTTTAGGTTTATTATATGATATCAGAGCAAGTTCAAATCTTAGAGGAATAAAGAATGGTGAGAGGATGAAAAGGTGTTGCATAGATAAATAAGACTATAAAAGAGATGTAGAGGCAAGTTCAATAATTACTAAAGGTTATCACCATTCAACAAAGAAGAAAAGGTCGTGATGAGGAAGACATAGATTATGATGAAAAAATTTAGCAAGAAAAATAATAAAAAGAGTAGCCACCATTGATGAAAATGAGGATGGTTCAAGATTTCAAAGGAAGAAGTAAATAAATTGAGTTTGATGTTCTAGATTGTTTAGGTAGTTTAAAACAAAAGGATTTGATATATTAGATGAATACCATGGAGAAGTTCTTCAAGTGGAAGACTATGAGAGAAGACAAGAAGGTAATGTTTGTATGCACAAAATTGAAAGGTCATGTAATGATTTGGTGGGATCACCTATAAAAAGAGAGACAAAAAAATAAAGAGAAGATTAATACATGGAAAAATATGAAGAATAAGTTGAGGAAGAAATTTTTTCTTGTGGATTATGCACAAACTCTATACAAAAGATTTCAGTATTTAAGGCAAAAAGATCATAGTATATAAGAGTATACAAATAATTTTTAAAAGCTTTTCATACAAATGCAGCATGATGAAATAAAAGAATAGCTAGCTACAAGGTATGTAAATAATTTAAATTTTTTTATTCAAGATGAATTAAACATGCATAAAATACTTAACATGGAGAAGGCTTATCAATTAGCTTTGAAGGTAGAAAAAAATAGAATAAATATAATTTTAGAAGGATATCTACTAGTCTATGAAAATATGAATCCCCTCCAATAAGCATAAGAGGTGGGTTGAATACCACTGTAGGTGGTTTTAATGTCAATAAATGTTAATCATCATGTAGTGTAGAAAGGCAAGATGATAATAGGCAAAAGTTTCAATACCAACAAAAAGAAAAAGTATTTTAGAGAGGATGAGGTTATGGTGGTACTAGATGATGTGTTTGAATCAACATAGATCTTATGTCTATTATAGATGTGGATAAGAAGGGCACAAAGCATTTAAGTGTAAACTATCAAGATCAAAAAAAGAGTCAAGAAGATCACCTAAGAGTAAATCTAGTTGAGGTTGAAATAGAAGAGAAAAATACTAAAGTTGTACCAATATATGTTGGAGATAATCTCATAATGAGAAGAAACATGATCACTCTAAGGAAAGAAAAAGTGAATTATAAATAAGGTGGTGATACATGGTTGTGATCAAATAGTTTTTGAATAAGATGTACATCAAATGGAAAGACGTGTAAAGTAATTATAGATGATGGTAGTTGTCAAAATATATTATTTTAAAAAATGATAGAGAAACTAAATTTATAATGTGAAAAGCATCTTAATCATTATCATATTTCATGGTTTAAGAAAGGGGATGAAGTTATAGTAGATAAATGGTACTTAATCAAATTTTCTATAGAAAAAGTTATAATGATGAAATATGGTGTGATGTTATGCTAATGGATGGATGCCATGTGTTATTAGAGAGACCGTGGAAATTTGAAAGGAAAATAGTTCATGATAGAGCAAATAACACATACACTTTTTGGAAAGATGGTACAAAGGTAGTTTTGTTATCTCATAAAGAGGAAGAGAAGATAGAAAACATGCTCTCTACCAAAGAATTTATCGAAGATATAAAGGTAATAGGTTATTGTTATGCATTAGTAGCAAAGAATAAAGAAATAAAAATGGTGCCAATACCAATAGAAGGAACAAGAGTGTTGAAATAATTGTAGACGTTATGTTTGATGAGTTATCAGATAGTTTACCACTAAAGAGAGATATATAACATTACATTGATTTGATTCTAGAATTAGTTTTACTCAATCACGCAGCTTATAAGATGAGTCAAATATAATATGCAATATTAAGTAAATAGGTTACTAAATTGCTAAGGAAGAAGCTGATAAGGGAAAGTATGAGTCCTTGTTCATCACCAATTTTGCTAACTCTAAAGATAGATGGCGGATGAAGAATGTGTGTGGATAGTAGAGCAATTAATACAATTACATTAAAGTATAGATTTTTTATACTTTGTTTAGACAATATGATGGATGTGCTTGTAAGAGAAAAATATTTCACTAAAATTAGTCTAAAGTGTGATAATTATCATATTCAAATTCATGAAGGAGATTAGTGAAAAATTGCATTCAAGACCAGGGATGACTTATATGAGTGGATGTTGATGCCATTCGAATGATCTAATTCCCCTAGCACATTTATGACGGTGATGAATACAATGCTATGAGAATATATTGATAAGTTTGTGGCTATTTATTTTGATGATGTTTTGATATTTAGTAAGACTAAAGAAGAAACTTAGAACATTTGAGAATGGTAATGGATTTGTTAAGAAAGGAGAAGTTGTATGTAAATTTGAAGAAGTCCAGGTTTATGTAGAATTATTTGATATTTTAAAGATTTGTAGTTTTAGTAGATGGTGTGAAAATAGATGGAGAAAAGATAATAACAATTATTGAGTGGATTATTCCAAAAAGTATTATAGAGATAAGAAATTTTCATGGTTTAACAACATTTTACCAAAAAATTATTAAAAATTTTAGTAGTATTGTAGCACCAATAACAAATTGCATGAGAGGTAAAGAATTTGCATGGACTAGAGCATCCACAAAAAGATTTGTAATTTTGAAGAAGAAGACTACAAAATGCTCAATTTTAGCATTACCAAATTTTATCAAAGTGTTTGAGGTTGATTATGATTCTTCGTTTATATAAATTGGTGTTGTGTTAAGTCAAGCAGAAAAGCCAATAACATATTTTAGTGAGAAGTTAAATGATGTAAGAACAAAGTATTTTACTTATGATTTTAGACTTTATACAATTGTATAAGCATTAAGATATCAAATTAATTATTTAGTGCCTAAAGAGTTTATAGTATTTATAGATCATGAGGCTTTGAAGTATGTGAATATATAAAAAAAGTTAAATAGTAGGCATGCAAAGTGTGTTTCTTTCATGTAGGGGTATAATTTTATGTTGAATCATAAATTAAAAAAATAGAATCAAGTAGTTGATGCATTGAGAAAGAGGGTAGCATTATTAACTACTATGGTGAGTGAATTAGTTTGATTTCAAGCTATCAAATAATTATATGATACTAATTCATTTTTTGGAAACATAGTTGAGAAGTGAAGGAGTCCATTAATAGGTGGGACATATCCTATTCATGATGAGTGTCTTATACAAAAAGGTTATATCTTCAAAGGAAAAAATTTATGCATTCTAGTTGGGTCTCTACCAGACAATATAATAAGAGAATTACACAATGGTAGTTTGGCTAGACATTTTGATAAGATGAAGATAATAGCTTTGGTGGAGGAAAATTATTTTTGGCAAAAAATGAAGAGACATGTGAAAAGGTATGTTTCAAGGTGCATAATATGTTAGGTGGCTAAATGACATGCATAACATACTGGACTTCAAATGTCATTATCAGTTCCGAGAGGGCCATGGATAGATTTGAGTATGGATTTTGTTTTGAAATTTTCAAACTCACAGAGAGGCAATGATTTAATTTTTTTTTTGTTATAGATAGATTTTCTAAAATAATTCATTTCATTTCATGTAAGAAAACCAATGATGCCACTAGAGTTACAGAATTATTTTTTATGGATATTGTGAGATTGCATGATGTTCCAAAAACTATTACTTCGGATAGGGATATGAAATTTCTATGTCATTTTTGGAGGACATTATGGAAGAAGATGGGTACTAAGCTATAATTTAGTAGTTCATATCACCCAAAAAAATATGGATAGATAGAAGTTATGAATAAGAGATTAAATTTTTTATTGAGATGTATAGTGGGAGAGAAGCCAAAGTAATGAGACTTTGTTTTACCACACCTTGAGTTTGCATATAATAGTTCAGTGAATAGATCAATAGGAAAGTCACTTTTTAAAATTACGTATGGGAGAAATCCTATGGGTGTTTTGTATTTGGTATAATTATCGATTGCAGATCGAATTAGTGATGATGTAGAAGAATTTGCAGAGCATATGCAACAATTGTAAGAAAAAGTAAGAAAAATGTTGTAGGAAAGTAATGAGAAATATAAAGCAATAGTAGATGTTAGAAGAAGATCCAAGGTATTTATTTGAAGAAGGAGAGTTGGTAATAGTTTTCTTGAAGAAAAAGGTACATACAATAATTTGAAGTACAAGAAAATTAGACAATGTAAAACTGTGAATAAAATCAATGATAACGCATACAAGGTGAGTTTACCATAGAATTTTGATATATATCTAGTATTTAATTTTTTAAAATTATATGAATTCCATGGAAAAGATGGTGAAGATGATGAAGTAAATTGGGAGCATCAGGTTCAAAAGAAGAATAAAGAAAAAATAGTGCAAGTTTTGGATATGAAGACAGTAAGCATAAGGCAAGGGAATTATAATAGGGATTTGGTACAGTGGGAAGGATTATAACAAGAAGACAACACTTAGATTATAGAGTGAGAGCTAAAGAATATCGATAAAGATAAATGGCAGTAGTATAATTAAGCCATGTCATAGGAGGTGAGTTGTTTTCAACCAAAGGAGAATGATGTAGAAAAAATAGGCCATAACTTTTGACCTGTAACTCCATTTGAGTTCTTCCACATGTCAAAATGACCATATCAAATTCTTTTATTTTACCACTATGTTGATCTATTTACTTAGAGTTGATTTAGATATTTTTTGGAGGCCAAACGTGATCATATGAGGGTCCAAAATTAACATTTAATGATTTTTTCAAAAAAAATCTATTTTTAGAACTGCATGTCAACTTTAGTTCAATTTCATCTCATAATCTAATTTTAATATTTATGTTATTTGAAAAAAAATTTAGAGCCACACGTGCTTGTATGTGAAACTTACTATAAATAACGACTGTTAAAAATAGAGTTTTTTTTTAGATTTTAGATTTTTCAATATTTTGCATGTCAATTGTAATTTCTGAGTTGAGGTTTATTAAAGTATGGTTTACGTTTGTAATTATTTCAAATCATTCAATACAAATCAATACAAGTTAATGTTCATAATCTTGACCTATTGATAATTTTATTTGTCTTGTTAGTTTTTGGGTTCATTACATCCTAATCAATTAGCAGATACAAAATTTATGTCTAATTTTTTGTTTTCCTATTGCATGTTGGATTTTAGAATTCCTCCATCAAAATCTTACAAAATTTAGCATTTTTAGTAATATAATGTCTTGTACTAATAGTTTTTTTGAAAAACCCTTTTGATCATCAATTTAGTGGTGCATATGATGAATGACCAGTGAAGAGTTTTGAGATCAGTTGGGCTATTTTGTTTCAAACCTCAAAATTTCTAATATCTGACATGGGATCTGGTCATTGCGAAAAAAAAGGGAGCCTTTAATGTATTTATTAGGCTGGATTTATAATCTTTGCTATAATTCAAGTTAGCATAACTTTGTTTTTTGGCTCAACTTGTTTAGTTTACCGGAGTCAAAGAGAAGCTCCACCTTTCCAATAGAGATTTCATGGAGCAGGAAAGCTTGGATTCCACCCTTGAATGCTAAAACTTTGTTATAAATTTGTCTACATTTATAGACTTTACAAAAGACACTGAGGTATGCAATTCTTTAATAGACCTAAATTTCCCAATCTTGTCCAACGTTTTAAAATTATTTCCACACTGTTTCTAGTAATTTTCTTTATTGTAAACTGTATAGAAATCTACTATTTTTCCATCCATGGCGATGACCGCTGTTTATGCACCTACACCCATGTTGAAATACTATGTCATTAATAATATCATATATCATCAACATTCCAGGACTTCAAAAGAATTAGCAGCACTGGAAAACTTTAAATCTCAAAACAATATATTTGTGCTTCCAATTCACCTTCCTCCTCGTAGATCTCAACTATCACCCCTTCACTCACCAATAACATACAAGTTTTTCTCCCACGTAAAATTAAATTTAACTTGCTTTAATTTTATCTGGATAAATTCAATACCTTTAACGGCGTGCAATTTATTATTTTCACATGTAATTTAAATGTATTTTCTGAGATTTGTTTTATCAAGTCGTATAAATGTATCTCATAGAGATGGTGGAAGTGCAAGATCTTAAAAGGATTGTACGAAAACAGAAATATATAAATATTTTTTTAAAACCCATTTCCCATTTTTTCTATCCTCACCAATCATTAATTTTATTTATTGATTTAAGAACAATGAAATTAGGTATACATTAATTTTCATAGACATCTTTATATCTGAAATATTTTTAAGTTAATATCACAGGAGAAAATTTAATGCATGTGTTCATTCGTTGATTATATTTAAAAAATTTAAAAAGTTAGTACCGAATTTATGGACGTATAAATGAATGACATACTCAATTCCTTTTAAAAATGAAAGTAATAATTTATCTAAAAATAGCAACCTTACAAAATTTGAGTGCAAGTGATTAAAAGAATTTGAACTTGTGATCTTCTGCTGCATTCAAAAATTCAAAATTCAAATTCTTTGCAGGAAGGCATGCATTTTTATTCCCATAACTTTCTTAAATTAGAAACTTTAGTAATTCCCTTTACATTATACAAACATATAGATACACTTATTGGGTTGTTTGTTTGCAACACTTCCCACATCTCCAAGGTCTCACTTCCTTTATTTTATGATAAGTTTTAATATAATTTTATTTTATCAATTCAATTATTAATTAAATGAAATGATAATTAATGTATATAATCTTTTAATCTTTTCTTCTTTTTTTCTTTTTTTTAAGTTGGGTAAAAGATAGGTTTTGAATGCGGTCAATCATTTTATAATAGAGAAATAGATAAAACAAAAATATTATTTTATTTTATCAATTCAATTATTAATTAAATGAAATGATAATTAATGTATATAATCAAATTTTTATTGGTAAAATATGGGTTTTGAATGGGGCCAATCATTTTATAATAGAGAAATAGATAAAACAATAATAATTTAACTACGCTCCTCTTCCAAGAGAAAATGAAATTGGTTGTAGACATGTTGAACTACGCTGCATACCTGCAAGGAATTTTTAAAAAAAAAAAATACAAATGAATTATGAACCTTCTAAACTATTTTATTTTCACGATTTGAAAGTCATGCTCAGAGGCCAACACCTTTTCTTCTATTACTTACTACCATCCAATCTCCACCTTCCCTTGTATTTGATACAATGATGAAAACATCAAAATTATTTACTGGTTTGTGATTTTCAGAGAAACCCTTCCTTTAAATCCGAAGAAGTACTAATTTTTGAACCATAATATTCCTTCCGCAAGTCACCAATCATTCGATATAAAGACTTCATCTGTTGATCCATAGACACACTAACTACACCCGGAACCATCATTTAATTTAATGCATACAAATGTTATTTTTATATTTTGGAACATAGTAATGGAAATCTAAGTAGTGAGTGAGTCTGGTGTGTTAATAGTGCAGGAACTCATTCATGGTGGGACACATTCTATTTTAGGTGTTATGGAGATTGTCATAGATATATATGGCTAAAAACCTGTGATCATAATTGTTGTCATCTCCATGTCAGGCAAACTTACATTTTTTTAGCAGTACAAATGAATAGTAATGATTATTTTATCTAAACATTTCGTAAAGCTAAATTCAGTTTAAATATTACATAACTATATCGTATACTCAATGTAAATTATTCACTATATTTAACCATGTATCTTCCATATTATTCATTTCCAAATTTTAACATATTTATCCTTTCAATATAAGCATTGCTTTTCACCATTCATTTCTTTTAGCATGTAATAGTTATGAGACATTTAAGAGAATATAATTGTGACTTATTTTTATCTTTTATTCCATTATTAAGAAGATATGAAGTACATTTCGCGTGGATTTTTATATTTATACATGTGAAAAAAAGTTTTTTAAATTTTGTATAGTTTGAGTGATCATATAATTTAATGTAATGAATGGAATATTGAACATTTACTGAATTGAATATAAGAAAAAGTGAGAGTTCAACAAAGTGAAGTCAATTTTTTGAAGTAAATATATAAATATTTATATGTATATAAAAGGAAATGTTAGATTTTTTAAATAGTTTTAATTAATTATAATTTTTAATTAATTAATTAATTTTAATTTTGTGCATTGAGTATGTATTCTTTGTGAATTGATGTTGAGGCCTATCTTGAGGAGGCCACAAC
>JARHVA010005492.1:622500-642500 GCA_037957365.1 Torreya grandis
CCCATATGAGTACCCTATATAGGTAGTGGTAACTCCTACTCTTCCCCCACCACCACCATAGTTGGTTTTGGAACATATTTAGGAAAAAAAATCCAATGATAGTTATGGAACATAATAAAAAACTAAAAAGATAATTAGTACATCCATTTAGGTGCATAAGTTATATTTAATTATGGTTCATATTTATAATATTTATATACAGTCAAATAAAAGGAAAATGTTATAGCTTCCTATGAATTGAAATTCATACCAAAGAGTTATGAAAGGTTGAAATAAATATAAATATTATATATTGATTTTTAAATTAGTTCTTAATATATTTGAACATAATCCACAACAAAAAAAGGTAGTTATATATATTAATTCACCAAGTCTTACACCTTCTTCAGTTACACATATGGTAACAAATTCTATAACTAGTGATCATGACAATTATAAATCAACATTATATTTTTTTTCCATATTCAAATATATCTACATTTATCATTCCTCATCCATAAATAAATTATTTTTCAAATGTATGATACATGAATGCATGCATTGTGTTCCTTCCACTAATGGGTTATAACCTACTTTCCCTTCCAAATATAAAAAACACCAAAAGTTAAAGAAAGCAAATATAATTATAAAATAAGAAAAAAAATATTGAAAAAATAAAAAAATATCCAAAATATTTTCAAAAACATGATAATCAAGTCCTAAGAATGACACTCGATGCTAGTTTTATTTTTCACATATGCTACTAATCATATATGTCCATATAGTGAACATTATTTTCTTACACATGCATTTAACAAAGTATTTGAGTGTGATGTAGGACATATATTTGATATGCATTGTTAGATTTTGGACATCCTTTACACCTAGTGGTTATTCCTATGTTAGTGACATATTTATTTTATAAGCTAAAATATACTGTGCTTTATTTATTTATTATTTCAAATGTAATATTTAGCTCCATTTCTCACAAGTCTATTGGTAAATAACTCATATTTTACATTGTGCTGAATAGATATGATACTTTTTATAAAATAATGTGGTTTATTTATATATTTAGATATAATAAACTAATTTTCACATGTCTATGTTACTTCAGTGATGATTTGTTTCTTTTATAATAAAATTAATCTTGTTTGATTACTGTGTGTCGCCATTGGCCCCATTGTGAAAGTTTATTGAATGTCTCTATGAGATAATGATGTTTATTTAAAACATTTGAAAATATAGATTCATTAAGGGCCTTGTAATTATGTGTGTAAAAATATTTGCTTATGTGACCTATAAACATGTCCCTTATATCTATCCCTTGGCATTTTTTCATGACATTGAGTGACATTATTAATTATTGTATTTTTTTCATTTCTTGAGATTGATTCATGGTGACATTATCCCTATAATCCAATCATATGTAATAGTTATCTAAAAATATTATTGATATACCATGTAGTTTATTTTAAATCTATCTAGACGTGACACTTTAAAGGCTTTTCATTTAATACGTTACATATATACTTCAATAACACCTATAATTTTATAACAATTATAATATAAATATACTTCTCCATAAGGAGATAAATAAATATAACATACAAAATTTGAATATTAAACAATGGCTAGGGTTTTGGAAGATGATGGATGCCAATGGAAGAATGGTTATGGTTTAGGTTGTGGAGGGATCCAATGTCCTAAATTCAATAGATACATGAAATTTAAATAGTAAATCAGCTAGAGATATATATATTAAGGATATTATAAGTGGTATGAGTAATAAAATAATGTTTTGAAAGAAAATATAGGGGAAAATGGATTCTAATGCGATAGTGGAAGCCTTGAAGGGTACTATTGAGTTACATAAGACTACGTTTTTGATCTAGAAGATGAAGAAGGATGTAGCAACTATTGAGAAATAGGGATCTTAATCTTCTAAGGAGGCCCATTTTGGATCCAAATATGCTAATAAGGTCTACAAATATTTTGTTGATGTAATGAAAAAACACAATGGGAAGATCTTCAATCATACTGTTTCTAAACCCTTAGTTGTTTTTGAATGGGAAGAGCTAAAGAAGATCCTAAAATTTGATAAGCTATTAAATAGAGTGATGATATGTAGATGCTATAATTTTTTTCCTTCATTAATTGAGCTTCAAGGATGGATTAAATAATAATTGAAGACTTTTATGGAAGGTAACTTGGAACTATTCCCATTTTACAAGGGTTTTTTTTCATTATTTCAAATCTTGTTCAGAACAAGAAGAAGTTATTCTAAGATAAGGTTTACAAATTGGCCAACAAATCTTTCTTCAATCTAAGCATTGTTATTCTTAGTTTGATTGAATAACTAAATCATTTAATATTAGATAGACTTGGGTAAGGTTGCCTTACATCCACTTTCATTTCTAGATTGATTACTATTTAGAAACCTATATGGAATAATTTCGGCAAAATTTTATCCACATCATTATAATTTTAATCGTACATTATTTGTCTTTAATATTTTATAAAATATCTTGACTCATACTGATCTAAATATTTAGGAGAAGAATTGGAAACAACCTCTTGATTATGAGGGGCTGACCTTTCATTATTAAATGTTTTGAAATAAGTCATCTATCCAATTCTTATGTTATAGTTAAGCATAATTATGGGGTTTAATGGTGGAAGAAACCCCCTCAGAGACAAATATTGATAATGTTAATAGTTTTGAGGAGGATATGTACCCCAATAATGAGAGTGAAGCTCTATAATTATTTTAATATGTCATGAATCTATCATAGAAAGTCAATGTTCTTTATGTGGAATCTCTAGGTAATGATAAGGAATTTGATCCATGTAGAGACTTGTTGAAGGCCAAAGTTGTATGAGAAAGGAATATTAATTATTCAAAGATTAATGAGGGAGTGTTGGCTTGGGTTACTTTAAAAAATATCCAATCAATAAATATTTTAGAAGTTTCCATTCCTATCTTATATATAGTAGGAGGAGTTGGTGGTTGAACAATTATTAGAAATAATAATAAATATAAGGGATAGAAGGGTTCAGAAACATTAAATGTGGCCCTCAGATCTCAAAATATAAATCATTTACGTGGGTCTTAGGGATATTAAGCCTCTTATTTTGTTTTTTTTTTGGTTTATTTGTTTTATTTATACTCCTTTTCCTTTTGTTTATGTTAGAAAAACTTATTGTTATATTTGAAATATACGACCGTGTCTATTCTAAGTTTACTATGAAGGGTAAGGTCCCTATCTAAAACCCTACTTTACTAATAATAGAAAAACTAATTTTAATTTTTTGATGAGATAATTCTCCAACATGTTGATAAAATACTACATGATCATATATTTATTACATGATATAGTCATATATTATTTTGAAATGAGTGGATTGTAATCTATGTACCTCATCTCAAAAGGGTGACATCACATTGGGCATTCTATTAAAGATCTAAACCTTTGTGAATAGAATTTGCACTAAATTTACAATCTGTAACTATTCAAAATAATTCAAAAAATAGAATTTATATGAGAGAATAAGTTTTCAAATAATAAAAATGATGTATAAATAAGTCATATAGTATAAATTAGCATATAATTATAAATTTAGGGGTATATGGCATACATATGCACTCAATTTTAAAAGTGTAATATCACATAATCATATACACTTCAATGCATATGGATGGGCATGTGTAAATATAGTTTTAGTTTCAAATACATTTACAATTTAGTATATATATATATATATATCTGTATATATATATATATATATATGTATATATATATATATGTATATATATATATATGTATGTATATATATATATGTATGTATATATATATATATGTAT
The DNA here is from genome assembly GCA_037957365.1 of Torreya grandis. Classification (NCBI taxonomy): domain Eukaryota; kingdom Viridiplantae; phylum Streptophyta; class Pinopsida; order Cupressales; family Taxaceae; genus Torreya; species Torreya grandis. The sequence goes on from JARHVA010005492.1 coordinate 626,345, forward strand.
GTATATATATATGTATGTATATATATATATATATGTATATATGTATATATATATATATATATGTATGTATATATATATATATGTATATATATATATGCATATTATTATATATATATATATATATATATATATACATATATATATAATAATATGCATATATATATATATATGCATATATATATACATACATATATATATATATACATATATATATGTATATATATGTATATACATGTATATACGTATATATATATATATACATATATATATGTATATATATATATGTATAGATATATATATATACGTATATACATGTATATACATATATATACATATATGTATATATATATATATATGTATATATATATATATGTGTGTGTATATATATATATATATATATATATATATATATATATATATATGCATATTATTATATATCATTGGTAGACATTCATTGGGGTGATGATAATTAGTCATGTTCATATTATTCAAATATTGAAAAATTCAAGATTCAATGTTCAATGTTTCAAAATTGTAATTTTCCTATTCAATTCAAATTATATGATCAATAGAATCATAATATGGGCATAATACCCTTCATTCATTTTTTACCATGAAAAATAGAATCTATATCTATTTGGAATTGTGTGATTCAAATTTGCGTGGGTGATGCACACTCAATTATAGTGACACTCAATAGTTTTGGCATCAAATCTAGTTAACCTATAATGTTTCCACCTTTATGGATTGGTATATTTGGTATTATTCTATATTTTTGAGATTTTGAATAATGAATATTCCATACTCAAAAGCTTTATTACTTATTCAAAATGAGGACTTGATCACTATTAAGTTCTCCATTGAATCAAATTATCCACAAGCTTTCTTAAGAAGAAAAAATTATAAATAATCAATTATAGGTTACAATGAAAATGGATCTCACCAAAATATATGTCTAATTCTCCATTTCTCTCTTTTTAATTTTATTATTTTCAAAATGAAGATTTTTCAAGTGTCAAAAAAACAAAATGAATGCTTATTGAGTTGTTGGAAATTTTTTTATGTATTTGAGGGCCATGAAAAAATTAAGTATCTAATCAAAGACAAAGTGTGTTATGGACACTTAGGTTTGAGTATTTATAATTTCCTATAGAAAAATATGGATCTTATTTGTCTTTTCTCTATGCCATTTATCTATATGTGGGATTGGTCCTTTATTTTCAATTAATAATATGTCTAGATTTTAGTTTAAAATGCTCAAACTATCTAAAATCACGTTTAGACTATCCCTCAAGAGGAAAACTAACTCTAATACCTCTATAAAATATATGCACTCAGTTGATAGAGATATGATTCACCAATGTATGCATACAATAGCCACATCATTTGTCAAATAATTGATGGTCTCCATAATTAAAAAAATCCTTTTGTATATTCTATCATGTTTTAGATGGTCGGCTAAAGTTAAATTTTAAAATATTTTCCTATAAATACATGTTAAAATTCATTCATTTATATAAATTAATATTCACTTCACACTTTTTCATAGTGATAAAATATACATTAATCTCTCCATATTATGAATCACTCACAAGGAAAAGCCATAAGTGAAATCAAGAAAACTTATATCAAGTCAAGATTTATCGTTTAAAAGTCATATCAAACTCATCTTCTAGATATATACACATATTCAAAGGATCACAATTGTAAATTAACTCTAGGTGGGATAACTACATGGGATTGATTTCCCTCATTGGAGTATTGGATACATAGAAAATGTTTAATAATTCAATAGGGTGATTAAGGTTAGATCAACCCTTTACACTCCCCTCTTTTTTATTTTATGTGTTCAAGCTACCAAATATCACTAAATGTTTCAAATACAATAGAAGAGAAAGAAATATGTATTTATAGTTAAACCTTAGTTCAGATATATCACATTACTCAACATCTAGAGGTGAATAAGACACAATGATAGGATTTTACTTATATTAATCCAAGACAAGTCCATGGTTAACATACTCATATATATTATGTACGTAGCCACATACAAATAACTTGTCTAGAAATATATTTTTATTCTTCTCCTTATGTATCATTTATAGATTCATATTTTACCTATATTTTTTTCTTAGTGTCTAGTCACAATCAACTGGGATAAGTATACAGTCAACATACTAAAATGCACTACATTACCATCTACTTATATCAGACCTATCAAGATTATGTTTTTGATTATGTCCCTGAAATTCAGCCTATACAATCACATCTTATATTTTTCACTATCAAATAGTTACAATGATAAACAAATATCATTTTACAATGCATGTGTGTTTCTTATTAGTAATTCCCTCAAAAAATGTCAAATATTTTTCAATTTGTCAAAATTAGAATAGTTGAATATTGGTTATACTTAGAATTATGATATTTATATTTTTACACCTATATAATCATCACAATACACTTAATGTTGTATAAATAATAGGATAAAACATCATTGATGTGGGTTTTTATGAATACACCCAATTTTAGTATAGGCTTAGTATTTTATGTATATGTATATGTACACACACACACACACACACACACACAAAGTAATTAATGGATAAGTGGGATGAGATATCATAAGGAGATTGCACACCATCAAAATTGATATATCCATATATAATTTATGTTCTAATTTTTTTTATATTAATTCAAGTGTTACACATACATAGTTATAACAATAGAAGCACTAGTGAAAGAACATTTAGAATAAACTAATTTTTTGAATATCATATATAATGATAAGGTTCAAAATCTTCTTATAAAATATATTTCATTCAATAACATACACATAGATCAATTGGAAAATTGTATAATGTAATATTTTGATTAGTTTAACGAATTGAAATAGTAATAATAATATTATTATTATTATTATTATTATTATTATTATTATTGTTGTTGTTGTTGTTGTTGTTGTTGTTGTTGTTGTTTTTGTTGTTGTTGTTGTTGTTGTTGTTGTTGTTGTTATTATTATTATTATTATTATTATTATTATTATTATTATTATTATTATTATTATTATTATTATTATTATTATTAAATAATAAATTACTTATATATCTAGGAAGATTATCTCCTACAAATAAAGATTCATGCCATATCAACTGACCCTTAAAAACTCTCATACAATCTCTATCTAAGGTGAGCTGTTATCAAAATTGACATACACTCATATTTAACAATGTATTTGCACACACATTCTAATCTATTATCTCACCCACCTAATTAATGTGAATATTAATGCTATTTTTACCAAATTGTCTACCGTTCTCACCTCCCACCCCTTACTATGAATATTAGAACATGTGGATACATGTCTAGATGAAGGTAGAGAGGGAACCCATCGACCTCTTATTGACCACTCAAAGAAGGTAACATTATCCTAATCTAGTGGTGGGAAATATGAACCTAAACATGGAGTGACACATATTTTCATCCTCCATTACACATATATAAGAACATTATTTCACAATTAAGTATAATACCTATTTAGATATTAACTATTACCCGCACATGTATTTATTAACAATTAGTGAGTGTTGGTGATCTCACTAAAACTACAAGATACACAAAATATACTAAAAATGAATTATTTGAGGAGTGAATCCCCATTGTATCTATTTGTAGCCTATGCTCTCAACTTTTGGAACTTGATCATAATAAAACCTAAACTATTTCCACTATCATTAGGAATCATCTTTGCCATTAGTTTATTTGAAACAATTTTCTAATATTGTATTATGGAACCCCTTCACTATTTATGAAAACTAGGTTTCTATTTGTCTTCTTAACTCAAGTAGGTTGTATCTACTATATTAAATGGTTTTATAACTAATTTCATTCACTAGATAAATCTCCCCAATAAAGTAGGGGCTATGGAACATAAGTGAGTCCCACTTGGCATCCAAGTGCATCCAAACCCAAAAAAAAATTGGCCTCCAAACAAACCCCCTTCATTTGAAGGGGTTTTGTTATAACCCCTTTCATTCAAAGGAGTTTTTTAGAAACCCCTTCAAAGGAAGGGGGTTAAAGGTTTGTTTTGTCATTTTATTAATTTGAATGAACTAGTCAATAAAATGATTTATTTCGTGGGGTTCATTTGAACCCCATTCGTTTGAACCCACGTGGCATCAAATCTCCACCGTTTTAAGTGAAAATATACTATTGGACTGAAATTACCACTTTTGATGCCACATATTAGGATTAAAAAATAAAATAAAAAGATGTGGTTCTACATATAGATAGGTCTTTTTATGATATTTCTAATAATATTTATTTTTTAAAATTTTAATAATATTTATTATTTAATATTATCTATCTGGTAAAATATACTTATTTATAAAATGAAGTACCATATGTTTTAGGCACTGGGAAGAATAGGAGACTATGGAAAAAAATTGAAAAATATCGATGCACTCAAATTTATTGTTGTTGTTCTAATGGTGAAAAAATTAGTCTATTTTGACATATATAGAAAAAAATAACATGAGGAGAAGACATAAGCGTTGATATTCCTTACTTTCATAATTATAAAATTAATAAAAAGTTAATTTTTAATCACAAAATTATAAAAAAAAATCTTGCACTATGTCCATGTTTCTAAGACCTCTTTGGAAAAAATATTGAGAAAATATTATGTTTTGAAAAAATTATGAGGAAAAATCAAGTACTCAATAAAACATTTTGTATACAAAACATACACACTCTATATTGATGTATTAAAAAAACAATTTTTTATTTTTTCAAAAAAATAATAAATTTAATCTACACTTAAAATGAAACACTTCATTACTTTACACTATTTTCATATTTAATACAGTTAAGTCACTATTGTCTATACAAATTGACAAATGTTCACATTTTCAATTTTTGTTGGCCCTGTGTACCAGATAATGGGACTCAGTGTTATTTTCCAACCCATAGACAAACTTATAAAATTGGATGTTGGGGTTATATAATACTAAATACATTACAAGGAGGTATTTTTTTGACATTTGACAACATACACACACATAAAACAACCTCAAATGTTATTTTTAGAATTATCTTTGAAAGTACACATCAGAACATTAAAAGGCCACATTGCATAAAATTAATGTAGTGAAATTCATATCAACAAACACTATAATAAGTAATAACAACCCACAACCATCATCATAATCAGCCCAAATGGATGATGCTATAAAAAATTAGAATGGAATTAAGAACATCCAAGAATGTTTGGTTAGCCAATTTCTATATAAGAAAATAGTGTATGATATAAGTACAATACTTAAGAACAAAGGTCTAAATGACCAAACATAAGGATCCATCTCAATAACTTGCTGAGGAAAGTATTATCAAATCATGAGATCATCAAGTGGAGTTCTCTAATTCACTACTAAAGGCAACATGAAAATGATATTATGCTACCATAGACATCTAGGATCCACCAAAAAAAATGGATCAATCCTTATGCTACCCCCAATGGATCACTATACAATGATATTAGTTCATTAGGTAACATTGTACCTTTTTTCCTTACTTGGTGAAGATCATGCATAAGACATAACTCCATTATTCTCATTAAATTAGATGAGCTACAACATACTTAACTCAAGGTGGATGACATCACACACGTGAACCCCATACTAAATAAGCATATCGATGGCATTAGAAAACTAGTAATTCTATAAGACACATGAATACCATCTTGTAAGTTGGCCAAGGGGCTTTTGAACCAATATGTCACTTAATTTGTCCTTTGGTTATAATGTTATGTCTTTGGATAAAACATAGGCATCTAGGCCATTTCATTAATAGGCATATGACCATGCAAGAATTCAATACATAAGTAGTTTTATCCATTAGCATGAGTGACCAAAGGGAAACATCATAGCTTAATATTGTATAACCAAGGTGGTTCATTTAATCATATATCCAAGTTTAACATTAACGTTTTCATAGATTACTAAATTATCATCCTCATTTCAGGATTATTTACCAATCACATGGATTATTCACATTTTGATAATCATAACATAAGGTATATCAAAGAGTTCATTGACAAGGTACGCTTATAAATTTTAATTATGCATACACACTATAACCAATGACTATCAAATTTTATGAAAGCATTAATGATAACATAACCAAGTTTCCATTAATCAAGAGTTGAATTATAACCACCTAAGATAATAATCTTTCTGAAACATGTCATATATCTAAATCACTACAACATAATTATTGATATAATCCATAATCCATAATATAGGCTCACATACAAAGATCATTAATCCAACTTATTTCATTGTTCAAGCAATAAAATTAAGCTCACTAAAAATGCTATTAAAACCAATAAACATTCATTGCCATAATATAGTAATGAAAACATATTGCTTTGAGTCACCAAGGAACCATTTGCATAATCTAATTACAACAACTTATTTTCAACCAAGACTATAGTCATGATAAGGATCATGTATTTAATAAAAATGATACAATTGTAAATTAATCATGTTCAAAACTATTTCTTGTGGTATACCATAACCAATAAATTTATTAATCATGAATATCCATGAAACAAGCTTGACTAATAGCTAATGCCAATTAAGTTCAATGCAAAAAGGTTATTACTGAAGGCAAAGGGAAAAAATTCAATAACTAGATCAATAATTTAAAAGGATAAATATACATCTTTTTGACCATAACAAGTCAATATACGTGTAGGAAATTAACTGAGAATATTAAATATAGCTACTAGCTCAAATTGAATAATGTACGATTCATGCATATTTAACATCTACAAGTGAATCACTATGCTACCACTATGTACATACATTAACATATAAAAATGAGAGGATAAATTCTACTAACGAGGTTAAAACCCTTGTTTTAGTGTAGGAAAAAGAGTCAACCACATATACATATCAAGGTGATAAATATAGTTGGTTAAATACATGAGAGCCAAACTACTAGATTCCTTTCCACTACTAATAAACACATTATAAACAATATCATTTTTTAACATAGTAATTATTAAAATAATACATAACATAACATGATAGAACTAGTACATAAAGTGAGCAGCTAAATACAATCCCATATTCCAACTAATAATCAAGTAATAAATGACACAGTCAAGAAACATGATGTTACATGTAAAGATAGGTGCATCAGTTGAAGAGGATGAATACAACAAGTATAACACTCTTTGAAATCAACCATATGAGTCCAATCATAGGTGGCCCTTACCACCCCATCCATCAAATGGATGATGGTTTTAACAACTAGGGTTAGGAAGATATTCTAAGCAAGTTAGAGTTTCCAAGCCTTGGACAACTCAACACAAGACAAAATATAAAATAGGTAAATGACTAACAAAAAATATCATCCAAAAACAAGACATAAATAACCAAATAAAGATATTTCTACAAATGGGGAGTGTGGATAATAAACTATAGTCTATTCAAAGGTCATATGTATAGATTTATAAATCAAATCCATGTCCATAATGTTTGGTAAAACCAGACTTGGAAAAATTCCAAGAATATGGCTAGCCTTAGGCATCCTTATTATCAATCCATATCCCATGCACATCAGCACATAACTATAGCCTACTATTTAATCCAAGTCAAAGAAATATTATTCCATAACAAGATAATTTAAACAATAATTTAATATGATATGAACTACAATTACAATCTAAGAAAGGTATACTTAGAAAAATGCCACAATTTGTAACTAATCATTCATTTGCAATAGTCAAATACATAAGCCCAGTCAACATATTCAACATGATTTTCATCCATACATCATGTTTTTCATAATGGAAACTAATGATTCAAGAGACCATTCAAAGTCTAAAAAATGATTTGAAAACCAAGGATCGATATAAAACATTCATGGGATCATGATGAGGTCTCATGACCTCATAAGATCCTCGAATTGAAAAATTAGATTAAAATGATTTTTTATGTGAAAAAAAAAACCTTCATGAACATTTAATTACAGGTCAACTTCAACCATAAGACAATAAATACCAATAGGGATTCACCCATAACCCAACTCAACATGAGTTTAATATATATAAATATGTTTAAATCCCAAAAGCACAATCTACTCAATGATTCAACTGACTATTTTAACAAAATAGAAAACCACCTTTTTTATTGGAATAATAATAAACTCAAATCAAATTTTAACTTCAATTTAAAAATTTAGCCATTTTTGTTCTAACAATAAATGACCTAAATTGATTTTTAAACCCCCAAATCATACATCGATCCCATATAGCAAATAAGTGAAGTTTGAAGGGTACGAAATAAGATTTTAAGGTAAGATAAAATGAGACAACCTCATGCCAACACTATTCCACAATGTCAGACTATTATTTTCCACCCAAGAGGTATCACAGCCCAATTGTGTGTGTGTGTGTGTGTGTGTGTGTGTGTGTGTGTGTGTGTGTGTGTGTGTGTGTGTGTGTGTGTGTGTGTGTGTGTGTGTGTGTGTGTGTGTGTGTTAAAAAATCTAGTAGGACATACACACACAACCCCTTTAATTAATTTTTTTTTCAAATGTCTCATATAGCTATATAGGGTATGGTGACTTGATTTATTTTAAGAACCCAAAATTAACATTTTTATAACAATGACTAGCGAAATATAAATTATTTAAAGAATATAAAGTATGGGAATTACTCCCAAGTCAATTTAGACAAAATTGAAAATTATTTACACAAGGTAAATTTGCAACAATGTACAAGTTGTATTTCTATTATAAAATGAGAGAAAAATCTATTCCCAAACAATTTATACAACCTTTTATATATAGCCCAACCCATGTAGATAAATATTAAAAATACTTACTTGGGAATTTGCAAGTTAAAAAGAAATGACAGGTTGTAGAAATAGACTAGGTAGTGGGGTTTTGTTGATGCCCTCTGTCAATCACTTCTTACTAAATCTGACTCCTCCCCTACATACACCCTTCATCACAGATGCTGACTGCCTAGCATTTGATATTGCATTTAAGAGGAGAACATAGTTTCCATCATACATTTACTATTTCTTTCCTAACTGGAGCATACGAAGTATTTTATCACTACTATAGATCAAGGGAAGAATAAAATGTTTCCTTTGTTTTAGCTTATCACATATAAATAAGAATTAAATGAACACCCCTCAAAATATCTTGACTATCAAATTTCCCTCTTCCATCCCTTCTCTCGTACACCAACCCCTCACTATCATTTTCATGTCTACTCACCCACCTAAAAGGGAGATCTACACTAATAGACCATAATACCAAATTCTAAGGAAAAACAAAGTTCAAGCCCACATTTGGTCTTCTCTCATATTATGCAGGGTAATAAAATATCTAAAGCAAAAAAATGTAATTCAAAAATCCAAGGTAGAAGGTCATTCTACCCAACCTCCATCTCCTTCCGCCTTGTCATCTCATTTTTCCTCTATGCATTTCTTAAACTATTGAACCCCATAAAATCCAAACATCAAATCTAAAATATATAACCCTTGCCTCTCTGAAATACAATCTGTCACACACTATTTCTCACATGATGTCTCTCCCATTTCTCCCCCATGCTAGCCGTTCATTGAACTACCTTGCATATCCTTACCCTTTCCTCTTTGAAACCCATACCCCAATCGAATCTAGCATTTAATTCAAAGGGGAGATAAAATACCTTCCCCATTCCATCAATCACCTCATCTCAGGTACATAATGTGCCAACCATAATAAATGTAATGATCATGAGAGACCGGTCAACAAAATCCCATATGATAATAAAATGTAAGGTTTAAATAACACATGATTCAAACCATCTAATAATATCAAGTGGTCAACTCTATTATTTAAGTGGGGTCATAGGGAGGTTTCGATGAATTCACCTAGAATGTTCAAGTCACTCAGCAAGGTTAATTCTAGTAAGGCCATGGATGGTGATGAGTTTATGAGTGGGAGGGAGAGAGAGAGGGGGGAAGGTCTCATGTGGGTACAATAAAATCAACCAAGAACATGATATCATGTAACAACCAAATAGTAGCATGATTAAATTACAAAGATAAAATGTGACTACATAATGAAGATGACATACTTATCCAATGACATGAGACCAAACTAGAAATATATATACCTATAGGAACCTATATAACTACTAAATAATTGCTTTGTCATTCTAGGTGTTGATTTTGACATCTAGCCTAACTCACATTGAGTAACTGTATCCATCAATTATACATTAGTATCACCTAACTGATAGTAAATAAAGTAATACTAAACTATAATAAAACATTAATTAGTCTATATATCATCAAATTCAATAAATTAACCATAACATATGTATCAACATGTAGTCAACATGTCAATGTATCAAAATCCATCAATACTATCCATCCATATAAAAGTAAAGCATAAGTTAGCTATACATGAAAAAATAATAGTGATCAAGCAGTCATTTATGTATTAGGATAAAATCAATCCAAATTTAAATGTAAAGATAAAACATGATATCCTCTAATCATAATAGTCACCCATGATTTCTCACAACATAACTAACTAAAACATGATCATCACCAATAATTACTACTCCAGTGCTTGTGAGAAGTGATAAATAGACTATAATCATCATCATTAGAGGGATACCATGTTAGGTCATGACATCCTCCCCTCCTTAAAGAGGATGCATCCTAGAGACTATCAACAATCTAGAACAGAATTATTTGAAAAAGTCCATCTAAACTAATCAGTATTACTACACAATTTCTATACCCATTGGGAGGTGGAAATGCCTCAGCCATATCTAGATGGAATTCATATATGATATCATCTATACAACTGCACTATCTAATGCATTAGTCTAAGTAATTACCTCTTTCTCTTGTTCATGTGTCTTTCACAACATTGAAAGGGAAAACAACACTCAAACAACACTATCATAGTAGAAAATTCCACCAAGTCTCCCAACCTGGTTGGAAACCTTCCACTTTCATGCCTAGAAAAGGCCATAAAAACATTAAAATTTTGAACAACACTAAAACTAGAATATCATTATTAAAAAACACAAATACATAACAACAACTAATAGTACTAAAGCTATTAATCATTCCATCCCTTTTATAGAGTCAGTTAATTAAACATAATAAGAAAATAATGTACTAAATGTAGAAAATTACACTCATCTTAAAATAATTTCCAATAAAAGTGCTATACGCACTTCCAAGCAAAGAAATATAGACATAGTATAATAAGCCATAATTTAATTGTCTAAACTTGATTAAAAATATGTACATAAAACTTAATTGGGGTGATAATCACTTGTGTTAACACACATAGACCTACTATATGAGGTTAACAAAATAATCATTCAATCGCACTAGATTGTAACGAAAATCCTAAATGAGGTTGAAATATTACACTATAACATTATGATATACACATAATTCTATGAAATTTCATTACAGAATGTCCCTACACAAGGGTAGTAATTCATACTACCATGGTTACTACACTAAATCATCAACTATTTAGGGGGTTAGTGCAGTGTCCCACTCTAACCATACTGAATAATAGAGAATCCATACCAAGCATCACACATAACCCAAAGGCTTAAAACACATTTTATAACACACACATGAGCTTGCATAATCATCAAGGAATACCAATTAGACCATCTAAAATCAGCGATTTGAGGGCATCATCCAACATTCATCACTATATTCGAGAGTCAAGTGGGAACCTAGGATTTTAAACACTACCTGATTAGGCCTTAGTTATGCTCTATCCAAATAGAAAATTGACATAAATTCCAATTATGATTTTAAAACAAAACATAAATATTAATGACATAATATTTCTAGTAGTTATTAAAATAACAATACCTTAACAAAAGTATTGTTTTACCCTTAGGCCAACACATGCATGCTTTTCAGTAAGTACCACGTCACTGATTTGAATAAATGTCTAAATATACAAGACTAGTTAGTGATTCACAAGGGATTGTTTGACCACAACCTCTAAGAGGGTGCTAAATGAATTCTAAATCCATAAAATGACCATTATGCAGTAAGATTTCATGGCTAACTTGTGGCACACATGGTGCACACTCTTAAAAAATTAGGTGGCTACTTGTGCAAAGCAGAATAGTGAATTTTAAGCCTATGAGAGACTCCACTTCTTGACTCATACCAAATCAAAATATTTATAGATGTAATTCTTCTTTACCTTCAACCTCATACTAGCACCAATATTCAATACTATAGTAGTGATGTGACATCACACCACATAAAATAACATTATACCTTGGGAGAATTCAATCAATAAAAGTTGGTTTCAGATGGGGAGAGGCACATAACACCAACATTTTATGGCCATATTAATCCATATTATTATTAACAACAAGAAGTCACATTTATTTCAAAATATGCACACAAGGTACTCAGACAACAATGTTCAAAACTTAGTTCAAGTAAGGTTCACATGGTTAATTTTGGAAGTGGGAGACACCCTTACACAGTGACTAATAATCATTCTCACATTTTATAGTTAATAACATATATACATGTGTATATAATGCTCACATAATAGTGATGATATCAAGACAAGTATATGAAAGTCCACAAGGTCGACTACGTGTACAAAATATAGTAAAGACACAAATTTACATGACTTAACAAAATCAATGAAAAGTAATAGTTACACAACACATAAAAATTTAATATATAAAAAGGAGCCACATCAAGAAAAGTCACACACATGTGATTCAGGTGTTTTAATAAAATTTCCAAGGTAATTACACATCATAACAATTAACACACATGGCATGAAGAAAAAGGGCACATAAATCCCATCAGGTTAGCTAATGTCTAGATGCCATATAAATGACACCAAATATGCATCATATAATACACATAATCAGTCCTTTGGATCTCAAATTAAAATCACCTTCTTTCTAGGAAGGTTGTGTTCCAACAAGGCCTATAAAATCTATCTCCATGTGTTTCTAGAAAATTTATGAATAATGTTTTCATATCATGGATAGATGCCTTACGCTAACTAATAAAAATAATAGATACCCAAAACTCTCTAAATTGCCCAAGTAAGTAGGTTACACTCCCCCTCTAGACCCTTCAAGCTTAAGATGTACCCTTCAACCTCCCAAGTTAACGATACGCTAGCATCATTGGCCACTAAGTTGTTATCTCATGATTTCAACAACAAGCTTATATCCTTATTCTTTTAGTTGACTTAATCCAACAAGTCAAAGGTTAAATAGTAATGATTTCTGTGATGTAACATTGCCTTTGGGAAAGGGTGGACTTAGCCGAGGAACGAGGTGAATAATATACAAATATTATGGAAATTAGAATTTTCTATAATCAACAAGTTCAATTGAACTCACAATAAACATCCTCATGAATTCAGGGCATATCTATATCACCATAGACATCCCATGAGTATCAAAACATAGCTAAAATTTCAAATAAGCATCCTCATGGATGCATAACTTAGCCAGAATCAAATAGACATCCCCTTGGACATAACATATCCATGGTCAACATGATAACTTCATATAAATCAACCTATCCATGATCAAATAATCATCATGGATGTAAACATATCTATGATCAAAATAACATCATCGATGAAAAATAGGAAATAAACATCCCCATGCACTTATTTACTTTTAGTATTTTGATTTTATGAATCCACATGCTTCTCTATCTAATTGAAAGAAACCAAATAAATAAATAAGATCAAGAACTTAATTTAGCTCAATATGCTCCCTCAGAAGAAGAGACCTCAAGCCTCATTGATTTACCTAATTAAATTAGACATCCTCACCCTACGTAGATCTATAGATTTGAGTTGAACCCTTGGTCTTCCGGAGGTCAATATGTTTTAATCATCTAAGGATGACTCACCCATAAAAGTCAACAATATTTAGTAAAGATCATTACTTAAATTTTTGGGGTGAAGTGAGGATCACCATTCTCCCATCAACTTGCCCATATAAATCAATAGTTGATAGGTGATGCTTTCCCCAGCACAAATCACTGAGGGAAGGATTGACCCAACTAAATTTATGGGTAAGCATCACAATATCACATGAAAAAAATTATCGATTTACACACACACACACACACACACACACACACACACACACACACACACACACACACACACACACACACACACACACACACACACACACACACAAACAAACACACACACACACACACACACACACACACACACACACACACACACACACATGAATTTCCAACATTATAGGCTTGCATAACTAGTTACAATTTAATTCATCCAAGAGGATAAGTGAATTTATAAGGGTCACACCATAGCTTTTTTGAGAAAATAAGAGATATATTAGCCTATACAAGGCATATGAATCCAACCATGTTCTAGTGTGCATCCTAACATAAAAGGTTTAAATTTAGTCTTAGCAAGATAACAAAGACATATAGGTGGAATTCATAAATCAAAAGACATACGCATATATGATGATAAAATAAGCCTCTCAAGAATAGACACATCCATGAACTATGTAATTTCATCCATTATAACATACACAATGCAACATAACCCTTGTAAAGTTTTGTATAAACACATAAAAGTTTAACTAGTTTCTTAAGAATAGGCTAAAAATCAGTGCAATGTGTCAAAACTCATCCAAAACATTTAGTCAAAGGCTCTGATACCAGATGAAATGACCCATTTTTTTTGAAATTATATTTTATATTACATAATAGAACATCAAATTGCCCCATTGTATAAAATTAATGTAGTGTAATGCATCTCAATAAATACTATAGTAAGTAATATCGACCACAACCAACATCCCAATCAACTAAAATGGATGATAATATAAACAACCAAAATGGAATTAAGCACATCCAAGAATGTTTAGTTAGACAATTGCTATATAGGTAAATAATATATGATCAAAGTGAAAAACGTAAGTAAAGAGGTCTAAATGACCAAACATAAGGATACATCTCACTAACTTTCTTCGGCAAGTCTATTCACATAATGAGATCAAAAAGTGCAGATCTTTAATTCTCTGATAAAGCTAGCATGACAAGGCTATTGAGTTACCACAAACATTTGGGATCCATCCAAACAAATGGATCAATGTTTTTTCTACCCCCATTGGATCTTTATACCATGATCTGAGTTCCTTAGGAAACATCACACCTTCATTTCTTACTTAAGAAAGGTTACACATAGGATATAACTCCATAAAAAAAGGATTATTTTGTTTAAATTAGATGAGCTAAAATATACTCCTCTCAAGGTGGCTGACATTACACACGTGAGCCCCCATTGAATAAGCATATCAATGGCATTAGAAAACTAATTACTTTATAAGACACATGAATACCATCCTATAAGTTGGCCAAGGGGATCTTGAATCAACATGTCACTTAGTTTAACCTTTGGTTATGACATCATGTCATTAGATAAAAGATAGGCATCTATACCATTTAATTAATAGGTGTATGATAATTAAATAATTTAATACTTGATTAGTTTCAACCATTAACATGAGTGACAAAAGTGATAAATTCTTAGCTTGATAACTTGTAACCAAGGTGGTTAATTTAATCATTTATCCAAGTGTAGCATTAAGATTTTCATAGCTTACTAAATTATCATCCTCATTTTAGGATTATTTACAAATCATAAGGACTATTCATATTTTTAGTAATCACAACAGAAGGTATATCAAGGAGTTCATTGACAAGATATGATTGTAAATTTTAATCGTGCATACCCACTATAACAAATGACTATTTATTTTCATAAAAGCATTAATGAAAACATAACCAACATTCTATTAATCAAGTGTTGCTTTGAAACCCATTGAGATAATAATCTTTTGGAAACATGTCATATATATAAATCACTACAACTCCGTTATTGGTATAATCCATAATCCATAATATATGACCACATAAGAAGATTATTAATATATTTTATTTCATTTCTCAAAAAATAGAATTAAGTTCACTTAAAATGCTTCTACAAAAAGTAAACATTCATTTCCATAATATAAAAATGAAAACATATTGCTTTTAGTCATGAAAAAACC
>JARHVA010005492.1:652500-655000 GCA_037957365.1 Torreya grandis
TTTAGATATTCATTTTTTATATATTTATATTATATTTTTCTCATGACATATTTTTAGTGTGTTAGTGTAGTGTGCTTCTAGCATCAATACACTATCATGAAAATAATATGCATATTCAATCACCTTATAGATTGACTCACACCTTCTTTCAACTATTTCTTCTAGAAACTTTATTAGGGAAAATTGTACTTATGTTGTATTTGGATATATTTCATGCCAAATATAATTAAATTTTATATATATTTTGTTCTAAAATTATTTTTTTCTCTTGGAAAAATTGACTTTTATATATTTATACATATATACATTTTCTTGGTTACATATAATGGTGAAAGCATGGAACAATTGCACACTTTTGAAATTAAATAAAAAATTATAATCCACATACTTAAAATTTTAGATCTAACACACACACACACACACACACACACACACACACACACACACACACACACACACACACACACACACACACACACACACACACACACACACACACACACACACGCACACACGCACACACGCACACACGCACACACGCACACACACACACGCACACACGCGCACACATGCACACACGCGCACGCACACGCACGCACACACACACACACACACACACACACACACACACACACACACACACACACACACACACACACACACACACACACACACACACACACACACACATGAACACGCACATGCACAAACACACATTTTATGCTATAAAATAACTTATTGCAGAATGCGTGTTTTTGAAAGACATTTTAAAGTATTATTTTTTGTGACATCCTAATGTGTGTCATAGTTCCATACTTTCATATGTAAATATTTACTTATATGTATTATCATGCCTATGAGAGAAGTGCAAGGAATGAAGATATGTCTAGAATTAGAGTATTTATAGTCCATTCTACACCACATACTTTGGTCAATACTTTGGATATATCAAGAATATTTTTACATGAAAAGCACATTGGCAAAGATTTAATTTTTGTAATAAAATAATCTAAACTTCATTTTTATGGATGTTGAAGGATTCATTACTATCAATAGTTATCAACTTATGTTATTAAAATGTAAATTATTATTTTCATTCATTCATGGTTTGATATTATTGAATGTTATGAAAAATGGTTTTTAGTGTTCACTTATTTCACTACACCGATAAACATTCTACTTAAAAAATGAGTTTGTCAGTCCATAACTAATACACTATCCATATTTGAAGTATGAGGATGAATATGATGGTTGTTTCATTTTCTAATGAATCCACATGCTTCTCTATCTAAATTGAAATAAACCAAATAAATAAATAAGATCAAGAACTTAATTTAGCTCAATATGCTCCCTCAGAAGTAGAGATCTCAAGCCTCATTGATTTACCTAATTAAATCAGACCTCCTCACCCTACGCAGATCTATAGATTTGATCTGAACCCTTGGTCTTCCTGAGGTTAATATGTTTTAAACATCTAATGATGACTCACCCATAAAATTCGACAATATATAGTAAAGACCATTACTTAAATTTTAGGGGTGAAGTGAGGATCACCATTCTCCCATCAATTTGCCCATATAGATCAATAGTTGACAGGTGATGCTTTCTCCAACACAAATCAATGAGGGAAGGGTTGACCCAAATAAATTTATGGGTAAGCATCACAATATCACATGAAAAAATTTATCGATTTACACACACACACACACACACACACAAATTTCAAACATTTTTAGGCTTGCATAACCAGCTACTATTTAATTCATCCAAGAGGATAAGTGAATTTATAAGGGTTAAAACATAGATTTTTTGAGAAAATAAGACATATATTAGCCTATACATATTAATATAACCATGCTCTAGTGTGCATGCTGTCATAAAAGTTTTAAATTTAGTCTTAGCAAGACAACATAGACATATAGGTGGAATTCTTAAATCAAAAGACATACACATATATGATGATAAAATAGGCCTCTCAGGAATATACACATCCATGAAATGTGTAATTTCATCCATTATAACATACACTATGCAACATAACCCTTGTAAAGTTTTGTATAAACACACAAAAGTTTAACTAGTTTTTTAAGAATAGGCTAAAAATCAGTGCAATGTATCAAAACTCATCCAAAACATTTAGTCAAAGGCTCTGATACTAGATGAAATGACCCATTTCTTTTGAAATTATAGTTTAGAGTACATAATAGAACATCAAATTTCCCCATTGTATAAAATTAATGTAGTGCAATGCATCTCAATAAATACTACAGTAGGCAATATTGACCACAACCAACATCCCAATCAATTGAAATGGATGATGATATAAACAACCAAAATGGAATTAAGCACATCCAAGAATGTTTGGTTAGACAATTGCTATATAGGCAAATAATATATGATCAAAGTGAAAAACTTAAGTAAAGAGGTCTAAATGACCGAACATAAGGATACATCTCACTAACTTTCTTAGGCAAGTATATTCACATAATGAGGTCAAAAA
>JARHVA010005492.1:665000-670000 GCA_037957365.1 Torreya grandis
TTGGATGGTTCTTATATGTAGTGTCACTTGAAAGTCCATTAAAAAAAAAAGGCATAAAAATAAATACTTTAATCTATAATAAAATAGACAAAAAAAATTGTTTATATGGTTGGTATTACTACCATATAAACTAAACACATAATGATTGCTTAAATAATAAAATCTTATTATTATTATTATTATTATTATTATTATTATTATTATTATTATTATTATTATTATTATTATTATTATTATTTTTATTATTATTATTATTATTATTGTTGTTGTTGTTGTTGTTGTTGTTATTATTATTATTATTATTATTATTATTATTATTATTAATAATAATAATATTACTACTACTACTACTATTAAATAATAATCAAGAAAATTTATTAGGTAAATTATCCTATAAAGAAAGAGTCATGCCATATTAATAGACCCATACAAACTCTCGCATAATCTTTACCTAAGGCTACAAGTTCACAAATCTTTATGTAAGGCAAGTTATAATAACAACTCATTTAAACTCATATTTTACTATACATTTTCACACTCATATAAATAAAATATATTAGACACAAATATATCTCATTCAGCTAACACACACAGATACTAACACTATATTTATAACATCTAAGAACATGGGTCTTAATGGTGCATACCATTGAAAATTATACAATACTTCAACGATCTTTAAATGTTTCTTGAATTGGATTAGGGTTTAGATAAAGGATAAATAACATTGGTTTTTTTCAACATAATATTGATAATCTAATATATATTTATTAAAAGCAAGGGTTAGAAAAGACATACAAAAATTATTAGACTAATTTTGAATCATCTACAAGTATCTAACAAAAATGTTGTATCAAAATTGTTTTCTAGTGATATGAACACTATCAAACTAAATCAATAGTTACCATTTTAAGTGCATCATCATATCTATGACATTTTTATGAATTTACTTTTACATTTCCCATGAACATTTTTTTTATCATTTTGAGCCATTTCCAATACATATATAAGTAAAAAATTATATATTGTTTTACACCTGTTTTTAAAAATTCCAAGTCTTTTAAACTCTTATGTCAGTATAATTTAGATATTCATTTTTTATATTTTTATATATTTATTTTATATTTTTCTCATGACATATTTGTAGTGTGTTAGTGTATTGTGCTTCTATCATCAATACACTATCATAAAAACAATACACATATTCAATCACCCTATAGATTGACTCACACCTTCTTTCAACTATTTCTTCTAGAAACTTTATTAGGGAAAATTGTACTTATGTTGTATTTGGATATATTTCATGCCAAATATAGTTAAATTTTACATATATTTTGTTCTAAAAGTTTTTTTCTCTTGGAAAATTTGACTTTTCTATATGTATACATATATATACATTTTCTTGGTTACATATAATGGTTAAAGCATGGAACAATTGCACACTTTTGAAATTAGAGAAAAAATTACATTCACACACACACACACACACACACACACACACACACACACACACACACACACACACACACACACACACATTCATTTTAAGCTGTAAAATAACTTATTGCAGAATGCGTGTTTTTTAAATACATTTTAAAGTATTATTTTTTGTGACATCCTAATGTGTGTCATAGTTCCATACTTTCATATGTAAATATTTACTCATATGTAATATCATGTCTATTTAAGAAATGCAAGGAAGGAATATTTGTCTAGATTTAGAGTATTTATAATCCATTCTACACCACTGAATAAATGCCAAATGTACTATTATGTAGGTTTAATTAGACTTTCCCCATATTCAATGTCCTCTTAGGGCCTTTGATATGGGGTTTGTGTAAAATGCTACTCAAGAATTAGGTAATTATGTTTCTCTCTACACTTTTAACATTGTTAACCTATCCACATCATTGTAGGTGGTGTTAGGTTTGGTCATGCATTGCTAGACATTGATGAGATGATAACTCAAATAAAAGAGCAGGTTTATAAATGAAAATGTCTTATACAAGAGAAGGATAATTTATTTTTATGAGCTACAATATCTTATACAAGAGTAGGCTTATGAAAGGATGTCAAATTTAAGAATAATTGGTCAATGATTTAGATGTATCACAAAGATTTTTACATGAAAAACACATTGGCAAAGATGTAATTTTTTTAATAAAATAATCTAAACTTCATTTTTATGGATGTTGAAGGATTCATTACTGTCAATAGTTAACAACTTATGTTATTAAAATATAAATTATTATTTTCATTCATTTATGGTTTGATATTATTTAAAGTCATGAAAAATGGTTTTTAGTGTTGACTTATTTCACTACACCGATAAACATTCTACTTAAAAAATGAGTTTGTCAGTCCATAACTAATACACTATCCATATTTGAAGTATGAGGATGAATATGATGGTTGTTTCATTTTTTAGGGCAGGAAGTTTGTGGACAGGGTTGTGTTGGTTAGCCAATGACTAAGTAGTAGGTATGGAATGGTGAGTGGTCAATAGATATAAGCAATTGGGTGAGTACCTTTTGCCTTGCTAGTATATATTTTCTTTTATTATTTATATTTTATGTTTTATACCATTGATAGTTTTATTCTAAATTATAATGAATATGTAAAGATATAAAGGCCCATTTGATGCGTTATTAACCCAAAATAATTCTTCCATTTATGGTACCTTGAAAAATTATAATCTATATATGATTTTATCATCTTTAAGAGGAAGTTTAAAAACTTGTTTTCCTTATTAAGTTGGATAGTATGACCTTGTCCTTTGATATCTCAACATAGATAGGCTAGAGATTGAGAATGAAGTTATTATGAGGTGAGATAAATACTAGAATCAATGTATTTAGGTGAACACAACAAACATATTGTGTTTTTTCTATTTTTTACTTATAGTGATGATATTTTAATTTTTTTGAATCAAGATGTTTCTTCATGGCATAAAAGTCTATATAGATCTACAAGAATGTGGTTTGATTCTTTGAAAATCAATGTTTTATTACTATAAGGAAGTCGAGTTTATCATTAGATGAATGTAAAATATGTAATGTGAATAACACAAGGAATTGGATGCATCTTCTTATTTTAATAATGTTATGTTGTTTGAATACACGAATCTATTGTTTTATTGTAAATAGAGTTTCATAAATAGATTATTATTCATACTAATGTCTAAGAAAATATATGTTGTGGATTTGAAAAATTGTTTTGTTTTGATATCTTTGCATGTATATAATAGAGAATTTACATGTAGTCATTATCAAGAAAATTAAGCATAAATATTTTTTTCTACCTAAATCTATAGAGAATATATTGTTTATCCTAGTTTTGTCACTAACACTATTTTTGAAATTATTTACTTGATATGTGTCATATTCTTGTTAAATTTTATATAGGTTTATGGATTCATGATTTAATTTTTCCAATATGAATGTTTTATCATTAGAATATTAGATATATTCTCAAAATAATTTAATTAATTGGTCATGCCTTTATTTTTATATAGTAATGTGTTTTTGTACATGATCAAACTAATTTTTTTTTTGTAAGTGAAGATATATTAATGGTTTATAAATCATCTTAGGGTTTATGTAAAAATAGGTTATAGGTTCAAGATAATTTGTTGTTTTCATAGATCAATGTGCATAGATGATTTTGTATTTTTTAATTAATGCTTTTCTTCTTCTCATAACATTATATTTCACAACGTTGTGAGTTCATTATTTCCAAATCTCTAATTTATATTTATAAGTTAATATTTTTCCTTTAAATAACATAAAGTATTAATTCAATTTTCACTATTTTAGTACCCTGTTGTTTGATGGAATTAAATAATTGGCTTTGTATTAAAAAATATTTATGAATAATTTCCATTCACACATTTAGTTTTATGTAAAATTAGGTTGTGAATTTGAAATATTGTTCTCTTTATAGCATGATATGCATAGACTAGATATTGAGAATGCATCCATTATTATGTTGGTTAAGCTCATATCAATGTCTCTACATGAATATAAATATAATCATTAGTTTGTTTTGATTTTATATAACATTTATAATAATTTTTTCAATTTGTTTATCTGTTTTTCCCTCATAATATTTTGTATAATTCGACAAGGTTGTGATTTAATTCTTGCCAAAACCTTATTTTATCATTGGAATGATTTCATTGGCAAATACATGGAGATGTTGTAATTTTGTTTACCATTGATATTACAATATTATGTTTTTTTAGACACTAAATATGAATTATATATCAACTTTGTATTTTGCATATGGTAAATATATATCATGGATGTACCTTTAGTGTTGATACCTTCTATCAAAACGCTTTCATACACTATCTCTCTATAAAAAATTGCTTATCTCTTGGTTCAATTATTGTTACTACGATGATCGAGGCATTCTATAATGCTGAAAGTGATATAAACATACTTATATTTTTTATTTTCAATCTTAGGACTTATGCCTATTTTGTAGCTTCCCAAACACTTGCATCTTAGTCAGACGTCTATGTTGACAAAAGTGTCATGTTCTAATACAAGTGTAAAGTACCCTAAAATCATAATACTATTAAATTAAATGTATCCATGTTGGCCTAAGTGATTTTATGCAATATATTTTTATAAGGGATCGATATATATGACTGATTAATCCTCATTCATTCACCACCTAGCACATACTTAACATCTCATAGGATAACTTACCAAAGGCATTAAATCTAGAATTTAAGCGATCCAAACTTACCCATTTTATCCTATTTTCATATCAATCATAGGGACATCACATATATAGATTTGAAGTACTTTTTGGGTAATTTGTGAGTCCTTATTTTTGTGTTATAATATAAGTCATTATTGTACTTGTTTTCCATATACTGCATCCTTATCCACACATAATCCATAACATAACGGAGAACTAAATAACTATGAGGCCCTCTTCAAAGAATTTTAATCTTAGCTAAAACAAATTTATAAATGGGTTTTCAATGT
>JARHVA010005492.1:672500-710000 GCA_037957365.1 Torreya grandis
TTATTTAAAAATAATTTATTGGGATTATTTTTGTGCACTTTGGATAGACTCTTTCTCAATTGTAGTGAGATTTCAGATAAATATTTTTGAAAAAAGAAAATCCAAGATAGGGGTATATATGATAACATAATGGAATACCTACATTTTTTATGTCTAATTATTTCATTAAAATATCCCAATTAATAGTGATATTTATGATTGGTATTTTTTTCCAAGACATAAAGATGAATTCAAAATCTATGTCTATTAAGGATCCAATGAGTTTACACTTTTTCACATCCTTAGTGGTCACTCACATAACCTAACATTTCATATAATTAGTTAAAAAATACTTCTTAGGGTTAGAAGACCTAACATATGGTGTCAAATTAATTAACATTCTTACATTCAATGAAATTCTTTGTGCATTTGTAATTGCTACTAACAACTTCTATGAACTAGTCTTTAGTATTATCATAAAACATGTTATGAAATAGAACATGGCCACTTTTAACTTCGTCTTGTATATTATTTTCCTATTATATGTTATAATTTTACCAAATTTATTTATAAACGATTCAGTTTAATTTTATTTTATCCTAACCTTTGCACTTTGTTCTCTCTTTTTGAAATATTAAATGGGCTTGGGGATGTATATTTACAAAATGAATTATCTATGTCTTTAGATTTTTATAACATTGATAGTAAAAATGTGATAATCCTATGATTTTACATAGCTTATTATGAGAATATTCTTTCCCTAAACCCTAAAATATCATTCCTTATAGCTAAAATATATCATTATCATCTAATATCTCTACAATTAATCTGCTTTCCTCTTTATCCTCACTCTATTCCATGTTATCTCTATCCTAATTTCTATCATATTGTTTATATGTGCTTTAATTATTTTTATGCATAATCTCTAAATTCTCTAATTTATGTTATTTTGTAGCCTTTCTAGGTTCCCCTCTCTTCTACATTCTCTATTTTACTCCTAATCCTATTCATAGTTACATTCTAGTCATCATGTTTATTCTACCTTATTTTTTGTCATATCTCTCTTTCCAATCCCATATTTTTTCTCACATTATTTCTCTACATCATCCATATTCTAGGTTCAGGTTCTATTTCCTCTAATCAACTCTTCATCATTCACATCTACATCACATGCACCCCCATAACACTAAAATTAACTACTCTATGTTGATAGTGGTAGGCACCATGTCCTTTTCAATAACAAACATATTTATAAGAGTAGATAGTTACTAAATCAAATTTCATTGAAACCCTCTCATAAATAGATCCTGTACATTTAGAAACTTCAAATATCCTTGTATACAAAATTATGTAATATATCCATTGATAGTAGTTTCTATCCAGTGATCTATTACATGGGTCTAGTCAATGTTTAATATTAATAAGTTTTATAGTGTTTCTTCTATCCAATATGGGAATTATATCCTTATTTTCCAAAAATAATAGTATTTGAATCTTGATAACCATGCAACTAATAATATAGGTAACTCATACCAAAATCTCTCATATATTTCATTGCAAATATGCTCATGAATAACCTAAGGTGTAGAAATCCATATAATTCTTGGTTCCTCATATGAAAAATTGGGAATTCATTGATTGAGACATATTTATAAATTTATATATTTTGGTACCCATCATAATATGTCTTAATAGTCCAAAGATCACATGCAACCCCATAACACTAAAACTGACTACTCTATATTGGTAATGGTAGGCACCATGGTCTTTTCAATAACAAAAATATTTATAAGAGTGCATATTTAATAAATAAAATGTCATAGAAACCATCTCACAAATATATCTTGTACATTCTAAAAATTAAAATATTCTTGTACAAAAAATAATGTAACATATCCATTGATAGTAATTTTTTGTCAATTATCTATTGCATGAGTCTAGTCAATGTTTAATATTCATAAGTTTTATAGTATTTATTCTATCCAAGATGGAAATTATATCCTTATTGGCTAAAAACAATAGTATTTTAATCTTGATAACCATGCAGCTAATAGTATAGGTAACTCATACCAAAAACTCACATATATTTCATTGTAAGTGTGCTCATGAATAACTTATGGTATAGAACTCCATATTATTCCAGCTTCCTCATATGAAAAATTGGGAATTTATTGATTGATACATGTTAATAAACTTATATATTTTGGTAGACATCATAACATGTCTTAATAGTTCCAAGATCACTACACCATTGTTAGTAGAGGTTACTATAAAACACATCAGAGCATGTTAATATAGGGAT
Source organism: Torreya grandis (assembly GCA_037957365.1). Lineage (NCBI taxonomy): Eukaryota > Viridiplantae > Streptophyta > Pinopsida > Cupressales > Taxaceae > Torreya > Torreya grandis. Next base: position 674,782 of record JARHVA010005492.1, read on the forward strand.
AGTTGTGAAAATCATGAATAAAATTCTAACACACACATGAATTAAGACTCAACCAATCTATTATTTAGTTAAATCTAATATATTTACACATTAAACATATAATTAAAAAATATAAAGCAGTTAGTATAATATACAAGATTGATAATTTTCACTAAATAGATCATTCACTGCACAAAGAATAATGAACAAATACATTCAAGCTAAATAATTTTAGAGATCCATATTAATCTCTAACACATTATAAATATTTTACAATACAACTGATCACTATATATAGATCTTGTAGAAGATTTGTCTACTTCCTATTCCATCCTTTTGTTAAAACAAAAGAAAGACTCTTCACATTATGAAGACTCTTGACAGTCTTTCAAGTGTTAAATACATAAAAAAAGAGATACAAAAAATAGGGTGAATCACACACATGTATATCAATTTCACTTTATAATTTTATAACCATGTTTACTAGAAAAAAATTATTTGAGTTAAATAGTTGTCTTGTCCTAAGATAAAGACACAAGAAGTGTCCCTTATGTTCATGATAAAAATTGTTCCTACTACAAAGAAAAACAATAAAAACAAAAGTTTTGCTAATCCTTCAGGGTATTAATTATGGAGTATCACCCCTTGCACACTACTTAGCCACCCTTTCAAGTTTTTAACTAGGTAGTGTGTTAATATACCAGCCTCATGGATTTACAATAAATTAGCATAACTAGGTGGCCACCATTTATTGGTTTTCCACCAACCTAGCCTCACTCATAATGTTAAAGGTCTTCTTACTATAAAATTCTTAAAATTTACAAAATTGGAGTGTGCACCATTCCTAAAATGAATGTGGTAACATGGATTGTGTTATATGAACTAGAGGAGGATGCACATATAGTTTTTATTTTATTTAAGAAGATGTTATTTATACGTAATAAATTGGTGGATGTTGTATTTGAGGATCAAACACAAGATATGAAATACAAAATACATTCTCTAACAAATTTATTATTGTAATTAACCTAGAATAACAAATTGAGGCTCATGGATTATATCTATGATAGAGGAATTTAATTGAGACATGTCCATTTTGAACAATGCCTAATCCATGATAACTTATGTAACCATGTTGATTATAGTGTACAGTGGCACATGACACTCAATGAAACTTTGGATGTATTCATCTTGCATAACTATGATCATGACCTATGCATTAGATACTTTTACTTTAATCTATTAAACTAAGTCCTTTGTCTTATCTATGTGCCCTCTAGTTAAAATTTAAAAAAAAATATTATTGCATATAATTTAGTTTTGGTTAGTATTAATCTTAATCATAACACTATATCTAGATTCAAATGGTTTATTAAGTATGATTTTTAGTGCATTTGAAGAAGTAGAATGGTCGTGCATGGTAGCTTTGGATTGGTTCACATTTATTAAATATTATGTGTCCTCCTTCTATGTATTATACAACTTAAGCTTCTAGTCAAGAATATTATGAGCTATTTTGTGAGCTTTGTATGCATGATTATTGAGAACATGTTCATATTCCCCAAGGAGATCAAAAATATCCTCTATCTCAGCTTTGAGATTTTGGCCTTGCATGTGAAGTTTATACATATTTTAAATAACATGTGAATATTTTATGATTTGAGAGAATGAGATTATTTTCCTGCAACATCACTTTTTCACCAAAATCATGAATGTCTAAGGAAGGACATGTAATATTTATCAACTCATAAACTTTGGTAAGGTGTAGGTATATATTTGCATAATCTTTCTTGAGTTAATCACTTCTTATTCTAAGGTTGATGCCTTCTACATGATGTATTATTTAAAGATATTTGGTCACTCAATTTTGTTAGTCAGAGGAAGTTGTGATAGATCTAATGATGCCTCTTCTATCATTACAACCAAGGTAAAATTTGAAATCTTAATCATCCCATGTACCTTCTTAATCTACACCATGGGTAGAGATATTATTGTGCAACATGTGGATAATTATGGTATATCCCATAACCATATTATTCCAATGGAATGAAAAAATTATATCCCAATGCAGATTTTGCAAATCTTCATTATAATGCCAATGGATCTAGCATGTTTATATCACCCTAGACCAAAGGTGAATGCATATTTAAAATTTTATTAAATTTATAGTTATGCTATCTATTTTTGGGTGATATTAATTTGATGGTGCTATTTTTTGAGCTTGAAAATGTTTTTAAAACAAATTTACTGGAAATTCATTAAAAATTCTTCCTTCAAGCAACTTCAAATAAAAATGACAGATGCATAATGAAGGAAAACATTAGTAAACATTTAACAATGGTCATAGAATCCTAATATGATACCATATCGGAGAAGTGAAATATTTTCATAATTATAGTATAAACTCAAGTATTCCATTACCACAACTTTAATCAAACACACACAACATATATAAATAGTGTCATATTATTGCCTCAATAATTTATACCATCTGCTTTATCCTCTCATAGATAATATAAAGGGAGTGCATATTAAATTGACTTGTGATTTTATTTCACAAAAAACACTTGGTTGTTGATATAATCTCAAATATTAGATAATCAACTACATTTGTGTAATCTAGAAATTATATGTGCACAATTATTTTATCTCTCGATAGTAAATCAACAAACTTCAAAATCAAGTTTACCTTTCATTTCTTATGTATTTTATCTATTATTTTTATTGCATATATATGTGTGTGTGTGTGTGTGTGTGTGTGTGTGTGTGTGTGTGTGTGTGTATGTACATATGTATATATGTATGTATGTACATATGTATATATGTATATATATATATATATGTATATATATATATATGTATATATGTATATATGTATATATGTATATATGTATATATATATATGTATATATATGTATATATGTATATATGTGTATATATATATATGTATATATATGTATATATATGTATGTATATATATATGTATGTATATATATATATGTATATATATATATATATATATATATATGTATATGTGTGTGTGTGTGTGTGTGTGTGTGTACATATATATATATATATATATATATATGTATATATATATATATATATATATATATCTGTGTGTGTGTATATATATGTATGTATATGTATATATATATGTGTGTGTGTGTGTGTGTCTATATATATATATATGTATATATATATATATATGTATATATATATATATATATGTATATATATATAGATATGTGTATATATATAGATATATGTATATATAGATATATGTATATATAGATATATGTATATATATATACATACATATATATACATACATACATATATACATACATATATATACATACATATACATACATATATATACATACATATACATACATATATATACATATATATATATATATATATATACATATATATATATACATATATATATATACATACATACATACATACATACATACATACATACATACATATATATATACATATATATATATATATATATATATATATATATAATTTTTAAAATAATTATCTCTTCTAATTATTTCATCTAGTTACAATATAGATCATGTTTGTAACATTCTCTTAGATTTTAAATTATACATTTTAATACTTCATGTTTATATATGGTAGATTGTTTTGGACTTTCGATGGTGCTTTGTACATTGGAAGGGTTATGAAAGTGTATTTTCATTGATATTGAAAGGTTATTTTCCCTGGTATCTCAATATTTCCATGTCTTATTATTGAAAGCACATAGGTATAAGTATAACATTATTTTATAAACTATTTATTTTTTTCATTTTCTAAAATTTTGCATAAATATGTATTTAATAATGGAGTGACTACTAAGGCAATTTTGATAGACAAAATCATTAGGTTAATGTTAAGGACTATGAGGTTCCTTCTGTCAATTTTGATTTGGGATTAAACCCAAGAAATATATTAATTATAAAAAATATAATTAGAATAACATCTCAATTGTTTACTTCCACTCCAATCTTAACATAAATATAAGGTACATATTATGTTCAAATTAAATCTTCTCTTATTTTTAATATATTTATGCCTAAGCTATCTCATAAGTAGAAGGGCTTGCTAGATTCATCTATGAATCTAGGATGCGATTCATGTTATATAGGTCTTGATGTAATTATTCACATGATTGGACCTTTGTTATAATCCACAATCATAAACATTAATTATAAATTTATTCCTTATTTAAGTCTACATTATTTTTTAGAAATCCTATATGGTAAGTAATCTTACATTATCCATTTAACAATATACAAGATTTTAACTCCATGTAAATAGAAAAATGTATCTTATATTATTATTTCATTCTAAAATAAATATTTCACATTTTAACTACAATTAATGTAAAAAAATATCATGGATTATTATTTCACTATAAAAACAATATTTCACTTTCTAACTATAGTTAAACTAAATGTCATGAAACTTCAAAGGATGACGTGTAAATGTGTTGGTAATGTGGTGGAATGTAGTAGATAGATAATATGTTATGTTGACAAAGAATATATTCTAATTAAAATGATGTTCAATCCTATTGAAACTTCCTTTATCTATTCATGCACTCTATTTTATGTACAATCCTAATAATTCTATTCTTCTTAGCACTTTCAAGTCAAAGCTAGATCCATCATGTGTTCTGATAACTGGGTAGTTAATGGCACTATTAAAATCAAGGAAGAATTATTTTATTTTACTGATAAAAATGTTTGTATATATTATAACCCTTTATTAATAGTTTTAAGTGTAAGTAACACTAAGTGGTGGAAATACCTATAACATGGAATAGTATAGCCTTGTTTAATTTAGATTACTTTCAAAATTACATAGTTTGCTTAACCTAGATTAACTAACTAGTATATAGAGATTTACAACACTTTATTGTTCACCCTAATTTATTTAAATGTTTAAATTGTGTATGCAATGGAAATTTATATATGCATGGATGTATGTACAACATTGAGTATATGAGGTTTTTTTCAACTTTAGTGTTTGATGTTTTCCCTAATTATTAGTAGCCAATGTGATTTGACAAATTATCATTATTAAATTCCATTCCCATAAAAAATGTTCTTATTTTGGTTATACATTTATTGTTCTGATTCAAATTATGGAATAGTGTTATAGTTCATAGTTAATAAGGGTAACATCAAATACTCAATATATGTTTTCTATAATCCTTTAGAATTTGATAGTTTTCCCAATGTTTCTTCTTTTCAAGTGGCCTTAAGAAAACATTAGTTTCAAAATTACAAAAATGAATGCTTACGATAAAATATAAGGAACTGATATTTTATATGACTAAAAGAATGTAATACGATGGTCAGGATCCATAGTTGACAATATGAAAATGACATGATATTTGAATATTTGAGCTTAATTGATAATTCAATAAATAAAAACTAATTTATTGTGTTATTAAAAAAAGATTTCTTTAGAAGGTAATAATATTCTCAAACAAGCCTTTTTTAGAAGGCATCAATATCATATCAATAAATTAATCAATTGTTTAATTAATTTATTTATATTTTACTAAATGTAATATATATACATATTCTAACATTTTATAATCATAAGATTAAATAAATATTTAAGGTTAAACTTTATTTTTTTTAATTTTTGAATGTTTTAAATTGTTTTAAATAGGAAGATGTGAAAGTATCACAATTTTTTATAATTATAGTTTAATCATATACAATATTTAATTACTATTTTTTTATTATATAAAATAAAATAATATTAGAGTAGGTTATTTAATTTAGATCATGCTCACTTGGGTGCTTTATTTTTCCTTTTATTTAGTTATTCACACTTATTTATGTGTGAATATTTGATTTATCTTATTTTATATATTATGAGATATTACATATCTATCGCTTAGATATTATGGGCATATTTTATAGTTGTTTCTATCTTTTAGGGATAGTTGTTTGATCTCTTAGTTATGATTAATCACTTATCCTGATTTCATAGTTAGGATTGATCACTTAGTTTGATCTCTTTGTTAGGATTGATCTTCTTTATCTATATATTCAAAGCACATTTATTAACTTTTACAAGTTTTGGAGATATAATATATAATATATGATAGAGAAGATATTTGGTTTTAAATATTTATTTATAAGTATATACTATTAAATTGATTTAAAATTATTATTTTTATGAATGTGATGTTTTACTAACACCATATATCTTTATGGTTTGGAACAATTTGATTTTTGTTCCTTTCATGGTATCATATCTTAAGGTGTTGTACTCATTCATTTATGAATTTGTTACAAGGGCATATCTAATTTCATATATCTAGAGTTTATTATTTTTTTGGAGATATGTGTCCATTTTTCAACAGATCAATTTGGAGGTATCTTTCTCTCCCCTAGGTGACAATTTTTTTTTGTAACATTCTATGTTTTTATGCTATTATACGTTGTGTTCTCCTAAAAAATGTTAGCACATTTTTAGGACAACATATGAACTATTCTAGTTCAATAGACCAAAATTATCTCTTCCCTTCCCAAAAATTGTTTTGGGCATTCAAATTCTCCATTTTTCAAGTTTTTTCAGATTTCTACAGACTATACAGGCTTGAAACTACAGAATATGCAGGCTAGGTTTTACAGACTCATTTCTACAAACTCAGTTCTATGGACTCTGCAGGCTTAAATCTACGGACTCAAAACTACAAACTCTGTAGGCCAAATTCTATGGACTCATTTCTACAGACTCAATTCTACAGACTTCGCAGGTGGATTTCTATGGACCCTACATGAAAGAAATAAGCTCTCAACACTTAGGTGATTTCAAGGTTGGTTCAATGACTTGGTTTAATAAAAAATGTCCATCGACAAACTTCTAAGAAAGTATTAAACCATTAAACCATTGATTCATTAAACCTTGAACCATTTTGATTCAATGGGTTCAAAGGTTCAACGTCATCGGCAAGAGTTAAGCACTTCAGCAAAGACTCAACAAGTTTAACCACTTCTAGGTTCAATGGCTTCAAAACACTTATCAAAGAGAAGAAGGCTTGAACCATTGAACCACTTTGGTTCAAAGGTTCAATGGGTTCAATGGTTCAACAGGGCAGTGGCCACATGGTTCAATGCATTTAATTCAAGAGATCAAAAAGACTTATCCAAATAAAGAGGTTGAACCAATTAAACCATTGAACCATTGAACCAAAGTTGGTTCAATCGGTCGGTTCAATCGACAAGTTGAAGGGGCTGCCCTAAAGCCAAAGGAAAAAGTTCCCTTATCAACGGTAGTGAACCAAGCTGAGTGCCCTTACAGAGGGCAATGAACCAAGCCAAGTGCCCTTGTGGAGGGCAAAGAGCAAAAGCAGAAAAAGAGAATACCTTCAGAAAAGTGAACCAAGGACAAATAACCCTTATAGAGGGTGAGCAAGGAGCATATGGACCATTGCAAAAGCTCGAAGGATAATTCTGGGCTTGAATAGTCCTCATAGAGGGCACAATTCTCTTTTAGGAAGATTTTCCTCAAAAAAATTGGTTAAGGCAAATATCCTTCAAACTTTTTTTCTAAAGGAATTCACCCAGGAAGAAAGCCTAAAAGCAAGAACTTGGTGGAAAATCGACTAAGGCAAAGCAAAAGAAGATTTCCTTCGGACAAATTGTCTAAAGGAAAAGAGCAACAAAAGTCTACAAAAGGAGCAAAAGCCCACTGAGAAAATTAAAGCCTGAAGGCCATCCCAATACTTCTTGAAAGGTAGGAACCCTTGTGGGGGGCTCTCCCCTAGGAAAATTAGACCTTTCTTAGGACCCCGAAGGGTAGGTCTCCTCTAGGAAAGATCAAACCTCAAAGTGCAGTGGAATTTGCCAAGTGTCATCCACCAAGACCCATTGTAATTTGTTTCTAAGTCAAGCAAAAGTTGCCATGTATCCCTGGGTGAGTTGCTAAAGTATGCAGAGCATGCCAAGTGTCATCATCTACATCAATCAAAATAAGTCTGAAATATTTCTATAGTGTTTCTAAAAGCTCAATGAAAGTCAACATGTGTCATCTTTTGTAGGACTTTCAGAAGGTATCTAAAGCTCCTTTAAGTTAAGCGAAACATGCCACATGTCCTATTTTAACTCAGTGGAGTGTGACAAGTGTCTGCATTCATGTTCCCCTTTTGAAGCTACTTGAGCAAGAAGTTTTGTGGGTCGCATTTTCTTTAAGGTGATAAAGTTTCAAAGCAGTGGACTATGACAGATGTCAAAGGTAGAGCATTCCCAATACAAAGACAACCTCAAGTAAAGAAAGAAATAGTGATAGATGATTCCAAAGGTAGGTTCAAAGAATTGATTGAATAGGGAAGGGATGAAAATTCACAAGTTCAATATGGTTCAAACAAAGTAGTGACCAATGACATCCCTCTAGACGTCAAATTTAAGGTGATGGGATATCTATTAAAATTCAAATATGCGATAGACCCTATGAACAAATTTAGTGACCAGCCAAAGAGATAGCCCAAGAGCTCAGATCACATAGAAAAGAATGAAATACAATAAGGAAAGGGGGAACAATGGAGAAAGACCATAAATATCCACACATGGGATATGTTTCTAGAAGGTGAAGTAGTTCACCAGGTGCACATCAAAGAGTGTAAACATTCAATGGTGCAGCCTATTTCTCTACATTGACTAAAGTGAACAGTTATGCACACATCAGGAAACACATCAGGCAACCCATATTAAAAAACTGATACTCGATTCTAGAATACCCCATGGATAGAATTTAAAATGCATTGAAGGCATTTAATGCATCGTAGGCCATTTTTATGATACAAAGTGCCCATGTCTTTCTTAGAACACTATATATTCAACTCTCTCTTATTGTTTTAGGGAGATCTCTCTCTATTATCAGAAACAAAACATTGCCCAAATTGAAAGGCATAACTGAGACTTTAAACTTATATTCATTATCATATTTCATTATTTGAATAAGAAAACAAGTGACTTTTCAGACTTTATTCCAGAATAGCTTGGTTGTTGGGGAAATTTTTCTTATGTCTATTTATTTAATACATTTTCTGTCCATTTAATTAAATAAGTAGAATTAGTGAAAGTAATCAGGAAAGTGTCTTGAAGCCAACTATGGAGAGACTTTGTGTTGCCACAATTGTCTTTAGTGTCTTTTCTTTCTATTCCTATGTAAAGGATCTTGGGATGACTTTGTGCCCTCATTATCCTTCATATTTTGTTTCTACGTAAAGGACCTTGGGATGAATTTGTGCCCTCATTGTCCTTCGTATCTCACTCTTGGGTAGTCGAGGTGGAGACTTTATGCTACATCTTAGTTTGATGGTTACTACGCCTTTGATTACCAGTTACTTGTCACTACTTAAAAGGTTCCTATTGTCTGCTGAACAACACTTCTGAAAGAAGAGGAGTGCCTTATGTCAATTCATCAGGATTTTCCCTTTGATTTTTTAACATCATCTCTAAAAAAAGAGAGATGGATGGTTTATCCTACCCTTGAGTGTTATTTTCTACTTATATATATAGTATATAGCTCCTGCATATTTATAGGGAACCTTCCCTTGATGAGAGGAGAGATTTGTCTCTTTTTGATGTAGTAAACCAGCACATCTTGCTGAACAATCTCCCTATGCTATGGTTGAAGTGACCTATTTTGCTCCTCAGTTAGCTGGTTAGAAAATATTCACCCGACAGTTTTTAGGGACTCCACTGGGGAAGAACGTACAATCTAAAGCCTCAAGTTTTAAATTGAAGTAGTCCCTACCCTTATCTATTATAGACTCTGGTGACTCTCACATGGGTCTTACCCATTATCATTATATCTTTATCCATTTATCCCACTATGGAACAATGCATAGTTTGAAGCCTCAAGCTTTAAGCTGAAGCAGTGCCAGTTCTTTTCCATTTTTATTTTTACACTCTGGCAAATCCACGGTATACGCAAAGCCAAAGGTCTAAAGGCATTGTTGACCCTATATTTGAGTTAGTACAACAAAGTAAGTTTGATCTATTTCCTTCACCATCTCACCTCCAATGAACCAGGAGCTTTCCTCCTACTAAAGTCAAGTCTCCATTACCGGGCAAAGCCTCCATTTCTTCTAGTAATAAAGCTTTGTCAATACTTACCACTCTAAGATTTGTTATTCTACCTTTCCATAGTCATACTATGGCAGTTCAAGGATCTTTAGGTAACTCTTTTAGCCCATTCAATTTAACTCCACCTCTACATGAGCTACCACACAGTTTAAGAAAAAATTTCCCCAAGTTTTATGGTGATGGAAAAGTTCATCTTGATGAACATATTACAACCTTCAGCATAGCCTGTGGTGTAATAGGTGTGGAGTATGAGGATGTAGTAGTTAGGTTGTTCATGGAAACTTTACAAGGTGATGTTGTAGACTAAATCTATCATCTACATGCCCAGACTGTGACTGATTGGAACACTCTCAAAGCCAAATTTGAAGCCAGATTCAAACCTCACAGAAGTTGCGTATGCCTTGCTAGCTCAACTCACACAAATGAAGAAGGAGCCTCGTGAACCAATGAGGGATTTCATAGCTAAGTTTAACAAGCTAAGGAATTGGATTTCTGTAATTACTCAGCCTACACCTAAGAATCTCAAATGTTTATTCATCAACTCTAAGCTACGTGAAGTAAGTTTTTTGCTGAGACGTGCTGGCCAAATCAACCTTGCTATAGAAGATGACCTTATCTTGAAAAAAAAGATAAGGAGAGATCCTAATAGAGATAAGTTTTCTTCATCTTCTTCATACCCAGAAACAAGTACCACTGATCTAATGGTGCAAAAGCTGGAAAATGAGTTGCTAGCTCTCAGGAAGCAAATGGCACAAGGGATATCTTCAGGGCCTTCATATAGAGATATGCCAAGAAGTAAATTCTATAATTAGTCATACCAAGGCAATACTACTAGGAATCAACGACAACCAAATCATCTTCCTCCCCCATAGGGGAAACATGCCATTAAATTACCCCAAACCAATTCAGAAGTTGGATATATTGAAATAGAATCTAATTTCTCTTTCTAGCCTAAATTGAACCAAGAAAATGATGCTGATCTCCTTGTAGAAGGCCAAGAAGAATTAGCTGGTGACTCCAACATTGGTTTCTTGAATTACCAGGATGAACCCAGAGGTAAAGGTGAAGTAGTTGATTGATCATATGCTGTATTCACTCGATCCTAGAACTAGTTAGGCTAGCAAGTTGATAAAGGAAAAATAGGAAAAAGTTCCCAACCTACAATTTCAATTGCCAAATGAGGAACTTCTCTGCCTTTCTAGCCAAAGGACCTAGTAATTAATAAAAAGGTATGTACATCAGGAATTCCTCCATCTTCAAATTCAGTTCTACAGACTAGTACCACCCCTCTTAAAAATTATAAAGATGAACTTCCTTCCTCCATTCCTAGTCCATTTTAGTCATTTGACATAATCGACCATGTCAAGAAGACTCAAATTCAAATGTCTAAATTTGAATTCTTATAATCCAATCCTGAGTAGTTGGATAGGTTAGTTTAGTGTGTGAGGAATAAAGCCATCTCTGTAGGACAAGATGTTAAAAAAGTAACTCATGATCCTCCAAAGAACATGTCCATCCCAAAAAATCTTGTCATTACTCCTCTATCTGCCCCTAGAAAAATAAAGCCTTTATATGTTTCCCTATTGATAAATGGTTACAAACTGAGCAATTGCATCATAGATTTTGCTGCATCTGACAACATCATGCCTGCCAAGGTGGCAGAATCTCTTCGACTCACACTAACCAAAACCTTTGGGAGATGTTTCTCCATCGAGAACAAATAAGTACCTCTATTGGGACAAATCAAGGATGCCCAATTTGCATTTGAAGCATTCCCAGACAAAAGAATCAATATGACAGTCTTAGTGACTAATGTTCTAGCCTCATATGGTATTCTTCTAGGGTGAAATTTTTGCAAGGATGTTGGTGGAGAATTAACCATGGACCTGTCTAAAGTAAGGATCTTTGTCAAAGGTATCATGTAGAGGTTGTTTCCTGAAAAGGAATCAAAATATGTTTTCACTCAGACATCAGCCCCTGAAGCTCAAATTCTATTTGAATCTTTAGGCATTGGAAATTACTTCTTGACCACATAAGATATTCATGCTTCAGCAGATACAAGTCCTATAGGTGGTGATCAAGAATTGACTCAGATGAGACATTAAAAGAATTGGTAGGGCACAATATAGATAAAAAAGGATCTTCCCTCTCTAATGAAGGAAAATCTGATAGAAGATCAATTTTTGATGATGTTTGGATCCTGGAATTTGATGGCAGCAATTCTTCTACTAGCTCAAGAGTTGAGATTGTGTTGATATCTTCTTAAAGAGATATTTTTCCTTTGTCATACAAGTTGTAGTTCAGCAACACCAACAACACAACTAAGTATCAATCTCTATTGCTTGGATTGAAGGCTACTCGAGATAAAGGTATCAAACTCCTTTGTGCAAAAGGAGATGCTGAATTGGTGATTTGTCAGGTAAGGAACCTATACAAAATAAAAAATGAGAGATTACACCACTGCCACAATCTAGTCTGGGACCAACTTGAAAGCTTTGATGCTTTCAGCATCTCTGCCATTCTTAGAGAATTTAATGACTGAGCTGATGCACTAGCTGTTTCAACAGCTCTCTTAGTTCCTCACCTAAACTTCAAAGGAAATAGGTACACTATTGAATTGGTTTTTAGACCGAGTCTGTCCGATAATGCCAATCATTGGAAAATGTTCAATGGCGATAACCAAATCATCACCTTTCTAGAACAAAAAGATATCTTTAAACATCTTCACTTCGAAGGTAGTAAGCTCCAAAAACTCGAATTAGCTCTTGAAATGAATTCAGATGTAGGTGAAAAATTCTTCCAGCTAAAAGGGAATAAAATTCCCAAAGGACTAGTTTCTCTCGAGAAACTATTTGACAAGCATGATAGGTTCATCAAATAGCAACAAATGGATTCAAGTTCCTCTCATGGGTTTCATCAGATAAATTTGGGTACCAAGAAAAATCCCAAGATGGTGAACATTGGGAAGTGCTATACTCTGGAAGAAAAACTCAAATTTATTGACCTACTTCACCATTACATGGATGTTTTGGCGTACTCTTATGATGATCTAAAGTTGCTCAGGCCTGAGGAAATTCACCATGAAATTTCTCTCAAGGATGATTCAGTGCCTTACAAGCAAAAATCCTAGTAGTATAATCCAAAGATATCAGGTACTATTCTATCTGACATACAAAAAATGCTAAATGCTAGGATAATTTTCCCAATCCATCATTCCACATGGATTGCCAACATAGTCCCTATGAGGAGGAAGAATGGTGAAATTTGCATCTGTGTGGATTTCAAGAATCTAAATCAGTCATCTTTAAAGGATAATTATCGTTTGCACATCATGGATCAAATACTTCAGACAGTGATCAGCTCAGATATGTTATCAATGCTAGATGGTTTCTCACGGTATAATCAAGTTAAATTTGGTGAAGCAGACGAACACAAGACTACCTTCACCACACTTTTGGGCACATTTGCATATAGAAGGATGCCTTCTCACTTGATAAATGTTGGCACCACCTTTGAAAGAGCAATGGACCTTGCTTTCAAATATGAGATGGGTAAGTTCATTGCAGTTTATCTTGATGACTTGACCATCTTTTCTAAGCATCACTTGGATCGTATATGCCACTTACAATAAGTGCTAGAGTGCTACCGCTAAAATGGAATTTCTTTGAACCTCAAAAAGTCAATTTTTGGATTAATAGAGGGGAAAATTATTGGACACATTATGTCCAAAGAAGGCATAAAGATTGACTCAAATAGAGTCAAGTCTATCCAAGAGCTTACTATGCCTACATGTAAGACTATTGTTCACTCTTTCTTTGGAAAGGTGAATTTATTATGAAGGTTCATCCTCGAGTTTGCTGAGAAGACTTGACACATTGTGAACATGATGAAGAGAAAGGTCACCTTCAACTATACTGAAGAAGGCAAGTCAGCATTTGAGGACATCAAGACTGCCATTGCCCATGCTCTAATTCTAGTTTGTCCAGACTACAACAAAGAGTTCACTATATACAGTTATGGTTCTGAACACACACTTTCAGCAATTTTGGTTCAATATAATAAAGAAGGTATAGAATCTCTTATTTCTTTCATGAGCTGCCCTCTTAAAGCTCATGAGCTGAAGTACTCAAACACAGAGAAGCATGCTTATGTAGTGGTGAAGGCAGTCAAGCATTTCAACTTCTACATCTTAAATTCTCACACTACTGCCTTGATTATTGATACCACGGTCAAATCCATACTAACTCAACAAGAGTTTGAGACAAAAAGAGGTAACTAGATTTCAAAGATCTTGGAGTTCGATCTAGTCATCAAGCTAACAAAGCTAGTATGAAGAAAAGGTCTATGCTAATTAATTGTTGATAACAAACTAGAAGAAATAGAGCATGAAGAAGCAAAGGTGGAAGACACATTGACAGTCCTCTTTGTCTCCACCACAAATGAGTGGTATTCAGGTATTACTCATTTCCTTACATATGGTGGTGTCCTACTCACCTATCTTACAAAGAAAGGAGGATTATCAAGTTGAAAGCTGTCAATTTTGTCCTTTTGGATAATGGCCTATACAAAAGGAGCCTTGAAGGAGTGTTCCTTTGTTGTGTGGACAAGGAGCAACAAAGCCAACTTTTGAAATCTTTCCACAATCTAGCTTGTGAAGGACATTTTTTTGCTCCTGTGAGTACCCATAAAATTTTGTTAGCCAGGTATTACTGGCCAACTCTTTTCCAAGATGCATATAAGTGGATAAGAAAATGTGAGCTATGCCAGCAGTTCGTTGGGAGACCTAAGTTAGCTGCCCTACCTCTCAAGCCAGTGGTCATAGAAGAACCATTCCAATAATGGGGAATTGATTTTATTGGAGCTATAAACCCATATTCAAGTGCTCAACATGACTATCCTTATAGCAACTAACTATTTCACCATGTGGGTGGAAGCTATCCCATCCAAGCATGCTACTTCAAAAGTAGTGCGCAATTTCCTCAAAGACAATATCATTTTCAGGTTTAGGGTCCCAACCAAGATTGTCACAGACAACACAACTTGTTTCACTTCCCTGTAGATTACTTAGTTCTATTTTTACTATGGGATCACCCTCTCTCACTCTTCAGATTACTTTCCACAAGGGAATGGACAAGCTAAATCAAGTAACAAGAACTTGATGACTATCATCAAGAAGCTAGTGGATGACAACTAGAGGACATGGCATAAAACATTAGTTGATGCTTTGTGGGTAGATAGAATTACACCAAAAAGGGCAATTGGTATGTCTCCTTTCCAACTTCTTTATGGTATCACTGCTGAGATACCAATCACCTTGGAATTGCTAGCATTAAAATTGGCTAAGGCAATCAAAGACCAGACATATGAAAGATCCATCGACAAGAGGATCATGTGCTTAACTAAGCTTGATGAACAACAAATTATGGTGGTAGATCAAATTTCTTTGCATCAAAGTCTAGTGAAGAAGATCTTCAACCAAAAGGCAAAAAATTGTGATTTCCAGGTTGGAGATCAAGTCCTGCTATGGGACAAGAGAAGAGAACCAAAGGGGATGCATGGGAAGTTTGATTCTATTTGGAGAGGCCCATTTATTATCTATCATCTCAATGGTGAGAATAGCTTTTTGTTGAAATATCAAGATGGAACACTCTTTTCTCTGCCTTACAATGGGCAGCATCTGAAGCACTTCAACTCTTGAAGTATCAGATAAGTTCACCTATACATATGTATATTTCTATAGTCTTTGTTTCTACTTTATGTTGTTCATTTTAATTTTTTTTAGCCTTTTTTTTTGGGTAGCATGACTCCATAACCCAATGGCATACTTCAAAGCACTCAAGATTCTAGTTTCCACTCCCCTCAGCTATTCCAAGTTTTCAACTAAAGGAAGTCCCCCAACTGGAGCCAGCTATTGTCCCTAAAAATGTCAGCTCATTTTTAGGACAACATATGAACTATTCTGGTTCAACACACCAGAATTATCTCTTCCCTTCCCAAAAATTGTTTTGGGCATTCAAATTCTCCATTTTTCAAGCTTTTCTATATTTCTACGGACTCTACAGGCTTGAAAATATGGACTCTAGAAGCTTGAAACTATAGACTCTACAAGCTAGGTTCTACAGACTCATTTCTATGGACTCAGTTCTATAGACTCTATAGGATTAAATCTATGGACTCAAAACTATGAACTCTACAAGCTAACTTCTATGGACTCATTTCTACGAACTCAGTTTTATAGACTTCACAGGTGGATTTCTATGGACTCTACAATAAAGAAATAAACTCTCAACACTCAGGTGATTTCAAGGTTGGTTCAATGACTTGGTTCAATCAAAAATGTCCATTGAAAAACATCTAAGCAAGGATTAAACCATTTAACCATTGAACTGTTGAACCTGGAACCATTTTGGTTTAATGGGTTCAAAGGTTCAACATCATCGACAAGAGTTAAGCACTTCGGCAAAGGTTCAACAAGTTCAACTACTTCTAGGTTCAACAGCTTCAAAACACTTATCAAAGAGAAGGCTTGAACCATTGAACCACTGAACCACTTTGGTTCAAAGGTTCAACGAGTTCAATGGTTCAATAGGTTCAATGGCCATATGGTTCAATACATTTGGTTTAAGAGATCAAAAAGACTTAGCCAAATAAAGAGGTTGAACTAATTGAACCATTAAACTATTGCACCAAAGTTGGTTCAATCGATTAGTTCAATTGGCAGGTTCAAGGGGCTACCCCAAAGCCAAAGGAAAAAGTGCCCTTGTAGAGGGTAGTGAACCAAGCTGAGTGCCCTTGTGGAGGGCAATGAACAAAGCCAAGTGACCTTGTGGAGGACAGTGAGAAAAATTAGATAAAGAGAATTCCATTAGAAAAGTGAACCAAGTACAAACAACCCTTATAGAGGCCATGTGAGGAGCAGATGGACAGTTGTAAAAGCTCGAAGGATAGTTTTGGGCATGAACAGTCCTTGCAGAGGGCACATTTCTCTTTTAGGAAGATTTTCCTTAGAAAAATGGTTAAGGCAAAAATCCTTCAAACATTTTGTCTAAAGGAATTCACCCAGGAAGAAACCCTGAAAGCAAGAACCTAGCAGGAAATCAACTAAGGCAAAACAAAGGAAGATTTCCTTTGGATAAATTGTCTGAAGGAATTCCTTTATACTTTTTGTCCAAAGGAAAAGAGTGGGAAAAGTCTGCTGAAGGAGAAAAATCCCACTGATAAAATGAAAGCCCAAAGGCCATCTGAATACCACTCGAAAGGTAGGAGCTCTTGCAGGGGGCTCTCCTTGAGTAAAATTAGACCTTTCTCAAGACCCCAAGGGGTAGGTCCCCTCTAAGAAAGATCAAACCTCAAAGTGCAGTGGAAGATGCCAAGTGTCATCCATTGAGACCCATTGTAATTTGTTTCTAAGTTGAGTGGAAGATGCCATGTATCCCCTGGTGAGTTGCTAAAGTATGCGCAGCATGCCAAGTGTCATCGTCTACATCAATCCAAATAAGTCCCAAATGTTTCTATAGTGCTTCTAAAAGCTCAGAAGAAGCTGACACATGTCATCTTCCATAGGACATTCAAAAGGTATCTAAATCTCCTCTAAGTTAAGTGAAACATTCCATGTGTCCCATTTTAACTTAGGGGAGCGTGACAAGTGTTTCAGTCTACATTTCCCTTTTGAAGCTGCTCAGGTAAGAAGTGTTGTGGGTCCCATTTTCTATAAGTTGATAAAGTTTCAAAGTAGTGGACTGTGAAAAATATCAGAGGCAGATAATTCCCAATACAAAGACAACCTCAAGAAAAGAAAGAAGCAACAACAAATGATTTCAAAGGCAGGTTCAAAGAGGTGATTGAACATGGAAGCGATGAATGTTCATAAGTTCAATATGGTTCAAACAAAGTAGTGACCAATGAAGTCCCCACAGATGTCAAATTTAAGGTGATGGGATATCTATTAAAATTCAAATACGACACAAACCCTATGAACAAATTCAGTGACTAGCCAAAGAGATAGCCTGAGAGCTTAGATCACATAGAAAAGGACAAAATAAAACAAGGAAAGGGGGAACAATGGAGAAAGATCAAAAATATCTACACATGGGATATGTTTCTAGAAGGTGAAGCCATCTACCAGGTGGACATCAAAGATCACAAACATTCAATAGCGTGGCTTGTTTTTTTACATTGATTAAACCAAACAACTGTGCACACATCAGGAAACACATCAGGTGGCCCATATTAAAAAACTAATGCTTGATTCCAGCATAGTCCATGGATAGAATTTAAAATTCATTGAAGGCATTGAATGCATTGTAGGCCATTTTTATGAAACAAAGCACCCAAGTCTTTCTTGGAGCACTATATATTAGACTCTCTCTTATTTTTTTAGGGAGATCTCTCTGTTATCAAAAACAAAACTCTGCCTCAATTGAAAGGCATTACTAAGACTTTGAGCTTAGATTATTGATCATATTTCATTATTTGAATAAGAAAACAAGTCACTTTTCAAACTTCGTGCTAGAATAGCTTGGTTGTTGGGGAAATTTTTCTTGTCTATTTCCTTAATACATTTTCTATCTATGTAATTAAATAAGAATAATTAGTGAAAGTAATCAGGAAGGTGTCTTGAAGCTGGCTGTGAAGAGACTTTGTGCTACCACAATTATCTTTAGTGTGTTTTCTTTCTATTCCTATGTAAAGGATCTTAGGACGGCTTTGTGCCCTCACTATCCTTCATATTTTGTTTTTGTGTAAAAGAACTTGGGATGACTTTGTGCCCTCATTGTTCTTTGTATCTCAATCTTGGGCAGTCGAGGTGGAGACTTTGTGCTACATCTCAGTTTGCTAGTTACTACGCCTTTGATTACTAGTTACTTGTCACTACCCAAAAGGTTCCTGTTGTCTACTGAATAGCACTTCTGAAAGAAGAAGAGTGCCTTATGTCAGTTCATCAAGATTTCCCTTTTGATTTGTTAACATCATCTCTAAAAAAAGAGAGATGGATGGTTTATCCTACCCCTGAGTGTTATTTTTTGCTTTTATATATATATATATATATATATATATATATATATATATATATATATATATATATATATAGTTCCTGCATATTTATAGGGAACCTCCCCTTGATGAGAGGAGAGATTTGTCTCCTTTTGATGTAGTAAACCTGCACATCTGGCTAACCAATCTCCCTATGTTATGGTTGAAGAGACCTATTTTGCTCCTCAGTTAGCTGATGATAAAATATTCACCTAGCACATTGCAGGCATGTTAACATTATATATCCACACAGTTAAATGATTTTTTCATTCATGGGCATGTTTACATTAGAGATCCATGCATAACATCAACTAATGGCCAAGATAGTTCTAAATTAAGGATAACAATCGGTAGCCAGCAAATATAGAGGAGAGTGAATTTTAAACTCATAAACAAGGGAACTATTCATCTTTAGTTTCTATCCTCACCCTTACCCCTTTTGTCATATGGAATGGTCATGTGGAGGGAGCTTAATTTTTCATTCCTACTAGTGGGGACTAATGTTAGCCCTTGACTTTTTTTTTGTTATAATCTCTTCAATAATATTTTTTCCAAGAATTTAATATTTTTGTGAATTTTTTTTTTACCCATTTATGGTGAGAAAACATGTAAACCCATTTATGCTAATTTGTGCACCCTTTTTGCATTTTCTTACACTTTGGTGATTTTTTAGAATGTCTTCTTATTTTACATTAGGTCATTGTGACCCCTTTTCAACACATAATTATCGTAAATAGAGACCAAAAATGTAAATAATCATTAAATTCAAAGAATTATGGGACTTAATGAGTGAAATACAACTAGTGTTCACTCGAGAATATGGTAACTTTTAACACCGATGCAAATTTTATGAGTGTATGGGTTTGATAGGAAATTGTGTAATAGGTAGTCATTTATTTCATTTGGAATCACAATACTCCCATTTAAAAATATAAATAAAATTAAACAGTTTATTTTTCTAAGGTGGATAACATGAGAGCAATGAAGCTTGAAGTATAGATAACTTCCTTTAATCCTGAATATTTTCCATTTATTGTAGACTATATTACTAAGTTCAAGTACTTGTTGAAACAATTGAAGTGGAGTGGAAGTGAAAATAAAGATGAAGAGTTTTTCTTACCTAATTTTGTCTTAGTGCAAACCCTCTTTGAAGGTAGAATCAAGATTCATATTTGTGCTAGTGGTATTTTTGTTATGTCTTAAAACTCTATCAGAGATAAATACTATGTTTTTAAAACTCTTGGGACTTGGATAAGCATATGTTTTTTGTCTAAATCCTAGCATTCTAGTTTTAACTTTGACATTAAAATATTTAATATCAAGCTAATTTGGATCCAAATGCCAAATCCACCCATATAATTTTATAATGTTGGTGTCTTTAAATACATTAATAGTGTGGTTGGAGAATTTCGTTATACAAATTCAATAATAAGAGAATAGGGACATTGTATCTATTCATTATTTAATGCTTATGTTTACCTTTCCAAACAACTTCCAGGTTAGGTGGATTTGGTTATGAAGAATAAAAAATGGATGTCATAGATGTTTCCTCAAAAAAATGATAAATGATTATCCTTGCATAAAACATAAGAGAGGATATTCTTAGTGGGTATATGAAAATTTAAAACATTTAATAGTGAAGGAAAGTCCCGATTTAGATGAAGATGTACCAAAAATGGTTCTCGAAAGGCCTATGGAACACTTTTACCTAAGTGGGTAAACCACAATCAAGGAACCTGATAGTAAGAGGTTGAAGGCTCAGTCTCTGTTAAAACCATAAAATAGTTACACAAAATCCTAGAGAACGAAATTCTTAGGTGGTTTTGAAAACCCTCATGGAAGAAAGAGCAAAAATTGCATCAGTTCTTACCTCATTACCATGAGAAAGCTTAACAAATCCTTTGCTATTTAAAATTCTAGTGGTTACTCTAGAACCACCCATCTCCATATTTCCAAACATGGAAGAGGGGTTTAGAGGAAATTAGTGAGAGATAAAGGGAAAAAAGGAAGATGTTAAAATAAAATGAATCCATTAAATATGTATCTTAGATTTCAAAAAGAAAACTAAATAATAGAGGCTTTTATGAATTTTTTGAGCAACAATTCTTGTTAAGAATCTTGGATTCAAAGGCATTTTTCATGTTATTTTTTTGTTAATATTTGGATATGTTTTATTTTAACTACAATAGTTCTTTTATCAGATCTCCATTTTTTGCCACTACTATTTGTTTCTTTATCATTGGAAGAGGTAGTTATTTTTGAGGCTTCATGGATTATTCTTCTTTCTCCATGGTCCCATGTTTAGGGACTTGTAATAACCCTTCACCTTTACCATTATTAAAAATAATAGGTTTTATATTTGAATCATTATTTTATTTTGATAGCTTTGCATGTATAGACTAGATATATTGCATGTGGTCAATGTCAATTAAGTTAAGCTCCAATGAGTCTCTTTCGTTGAATCCATATAGAATATATTGTTTCATATTAGTTTTGTTGTTAATGCTATTATCATTTTTTTTAAATGATATTTGTTTCTTATTCTCATAAAAAAATCTATAGACCAATGGGGTCATGATTCTATTCTTTCCATAGCCATGTTCTTCACTATAAGCTAAGATATGTCATTGGAATGACATAAAAAACTAGTTGTGCCTTATTTTTTATAGTACTATGTTTTTTTACATGATGGGAATAATTGTTTCTTGTAAACAAATATGTCTTAATGGTTTACAACTCATCTTAGGTTTTAGTTTTAAGATATTGTGTTGTTTTCATAGCTAAATACACATAGAAGATTTTGACAATATTATAATTTTTAACCAATGCATATATTATTCTCATAGACTTATATTTGTGACATTATGATTTTATTCTTACCAAAGATTTGATTTGTATTTAGAAGGTAAGATATGTCCTTTAGATAACACAAAGTATTGGTTGTGTTTTTATTTATTTATAGAACCTTGATGTTTGATCTCACTGAATCATTTCTTTCCTATAAATAAATCCCTTTTGAATACTTTGTCTCATCATTGATTTTATGTAAAAATAGGTTTTGGGTTTGAAATATTGGTTTGTTATGATAGCTTGACAAGTGTAGAGTACAAGTTGAGAACGAATAGATTCTAAGGCTAGGTAAGCACAAATCAATGCCTTTATGTGAATATGGAAAGAATGTTATGATACAAAAAAATAGGATCTAAAAATTTAGTTTAATAGGTTTTTTTGGGATTTTTCTATTTTTAGAAAATGTATATTTTTAAAACTAAAAGTCAACTTCAATTTAATTTTATCCCATTGTATAATTTTAGTGTTTAGAATATTTTAGGATATTTTTAGATATGCATGCACTTGCATGCATGACTTACTAAAAATAATAGTTTCTAAAAATAGAAGTTTTATTTTTAGATGTTAGTTTTTTTAGAATTTTTGCATGTCAACTCTAAATCTAAGTTAAAGCTTATTTAAGCATGGTTTGAGTTTTTAATTATTTAAATCAATCAATATGAATCAATTTTGAGTATTATTTCAATATTTTGGCTTATTGGTAACTTTATTATTATTTTAATTACTTTTTGGTTTCATTATCTGGTATCAAACCGAGTTCATATCTTGGAGTAAAGAATGGTGAGAGGACAAGGAGGTATTGTGCAAATGAACTAGATTATATAGGATTTGTAGAGGCGAGTTCAACAATTAATAGAGGTTATAATCAATCATTAAAGAAGATAAGTTGGTGATGAAGAAGACACAAATTATGATGAGGAAATTTGGGAAGAAGAAAAACAATAAGTGAAACCACCATCGATGGAAGAAAGGATGGTCTAATCTTTAGAAGGAAGAAATGAAGGAGTCAAGGTTGATGTTTCAGATTATGGAGGTAGTTGAAAACAAGAGGAGTTGATAGATCATATTAATAGCATGAAGAAGTTCTTCAAGTGGAAGACTATGAGAGAAGACAAGAAGGTAAAGTTTGCATGAATGAAATTGAAAGGTCATGTAATGATTTGGTGGGATCACCTATAGAAATAGGGATATAGAAAAGGTAAAGAGAAGATTAATTCATTGAAAAATATGGAGAAAAAGTTGAAGGAGAAATTTCTTCATGTTGATTATCCACAAACCCTATATAGAAGATTTTCCAATTTAAGGAAAAATGATCACAATATACAAGAGCATACTAATGAATTTTACAAGCTTTCTATATGAGTGGAGCATGATGAAACATAAGAGTATATGGATGCAAGGTATGTAAATGGTTTGAACTTTTATATGCAATATGGATTAAGTATGCATAAAATAAATAACATGGAGGAGGTTTATGAATTAACTTTGAAGGCAGAAGTAAAATAAAATAGATATAATTTCAAAAGGACATCTATTGGTCCAAAAATAGGTAAATCCCCTACAATAAGGAGATGAGGTGGGTTTAATACCACCAGAGGTGGCTTTAATGCCAATAAAGGTGAATCATCATGTGGTGTAGAAAGGCAAGATGATAATAGGTAAGGATTTCAATACCAAAAAAGAGGAAAAGGATTTCAAAGAGGATGAGGTTATCTTGATGCTAGAGGACGGTTTTTGAACCAACATAGATCTTATGTCTAGTATAGATGTGGAGAAGAAGGGCACAGAGCATTTGAGTGTCCAAACTATCAAGATCAAGAAAGGAGGCAAGAAGATTACCCAAGAGTAAATATAGTTGAGGCTAAAATAGAAGATAAAAATACTAAAGTTATGCTAGCTGATGTTGGACCGAATATCATGATGAAAAGAACCATGATCACTACAAGGAAGGATTAAGTATAGAATAAAGAAGGTGGTGATGCATGGATGTGATCAAATATTTTTTAAACAAGATGTAATTTAGGTGGAAAGGTATGCAAAGTAATATAGATGGTGGTAGTTATGAAAACATGGTTTCTAAAGAAATGATTAAGAAACTAAATTTGCAATGTGAAAAGCATCATAATCCTTATCAGATTTCAAGGTCTAAGAAAGGGAATGAAGTTATAGTGGATAAAAGGTGCTTCATCAAGTTTTCTATAGGAAAGAGTTATAATGATGAAATATGGTGTGATGTTATTCTGATGGATACATGTCATGTGTTATTGGGAAGGCCATGGTAATTTGACTAGAAAGTAGTTCATGATGGAGCAAAGAACACGTACACTTTTTTAGAAAGGTGGTATAAAGGTAGTTTTGTTACCATTCAAAATAGAAGAGAAGACATGAAGTATGCTCTTTACTAAAGAATTTATCCAAGATATAAAGGTAGTAGGTTGTTGTTATGCACTAGTAGCAAAGAAGGAAGAAACAAAAATGGTGTCAATATCAATAGAAGCAGCAAAAGTGTTGAAATAATATGGAAATATTATGCTTGATGAGTTACCAAATCATTTACCATCAAAGTGAAATATTTAGCATCACACTAATTTGATTCTAGGATCAACTCTATCTAATCAAACAACTTATACAATGAGTCCATAGACACATAGTCTCCCTTATCACTTTTTTTCTTATCAATTCATAAAATTACAATACAGTATAAGTTTCCTATACCTTGTTTAGATGATATGATGGATATGCTTGCAAGAGCAAAATATTTTACTAAGATTGATCTAAGGAGTGGTTATTATCAGATTCAAATTTGTGAAGGAGATGAGTGGAAAATTTCATTCAAGACTAGGGATGTCTTATATGAGTGGATAGTGATGCCATTCAGATTATTTAATACACTTAGCACATTTATGAGGGTGATAAATGTAGTTCCACGAGAATATATTGGTAATTTTGTGGTTGTTTATTTTGATGATATTTTGATATTTAGTAAGACTAAAGAGGAACACTTATATCATTTTAGAATGGTAATGGATTTATTAAGAAATAAAAAGTTGTATGAAAATTTAAATAAGTTCATGTTTATATAGAACAATTTGGTATTTTTGGGATTTTTAGTTCTAGCAAATGGTGTGAAAATGAAAGAAGAAAAGATAAAAGCAATTTTTGAGTGGCCTATTCTATAAAATATTATAGAGCTAAGAATTTTCCATAGTTTAGCAAATTTTTACAGAAAATTTATTAAAAACTTTAGCAGTATTGTGGTACCAATAATAGATTGCATGAGATGTAAAGAATATGCATGGACTAGATCAGCCACATAAAGTTTTGAAATTTTGAAGAAGAAGATTACTACAGAAAGACTAATTTTAGCATTACCATATTTTAACAAAGTATTTGAGGTTTATTGTGATGCTTCATACATGGGAATTGGTGCTATACTGAGTCAAGAAGGAAAGCCAACAGTGTATTTCAGTGAGAAATTGAAAGAGGGAAGAAAAAATTATTGTAATTATGATGATGAACTTTATACAATGGGACAAGTATTAAGACATTGGAGACATTATCTAGTGTCTAAGGAGTTTATACTATTTACAGATCATAAGGCTTTGAAGTATGTGAATACACAAAAGAAGTTGAATAGTAAGCATGCAAAGTAGGTTTACTTCTTGTAGGGGTATACTTTTATGTTGAAGAATAAATCGGGAAAAAATAATTAGGTAGTTGATACATTGAACATGAGGGTAGCATTATTAACTACTATGGTGAGTGGAGTACTTAGATTTTAATCTATCAAAGAATTATATGATACTAGTCCATATTTTGGTAAAATAGTTTATCAGTGCAAGTGTCCATTAACAGGTGGGACATATGTTTTTCATTATGAGTATCTTATATAATAAGGTTATCTCCTCAAATATAAACAATTATGCATTCCATTTGGGTCTCTATGAGACAATATAGTAAGAGAATTACATAGTGGTGGTTTGGCTGAACATTTTGGTAAGATGAAGATAATAGCTTTGGTGGAGGAAAAGTATTTTTTGCCAAAGATGAAGAGATATGTGACAAGGTATGTTTCAAGGTATAGAATATGTTAGGTAGATAAAGGAGGTACATAAAATAATGGAACTTACATGCCATTACCAATTCCAAGAGGGTCATGGATATATTTGAGTATGGATTTTATGTTGGGATTGCCAAAAATGTGAAGAGGTAATGATTCAATTTTTGTTGTTGTAGATAGATTTTTTTAAATGGTTCATTTCATTTCATGAAAGAAAATCAATGATGCCACTAAAGTTACAACATTATTTTTCATGGATATTGTGATATTGTTGGTGTTCTAATAATTATTACTTTAGATATGGACACAAAATTTATATGTCATTTTTGGAGGACTTTTTGGAAGAAGATGGGTACTAAGCTAAAATTCAGTAGTGCATATCACCCAAAAATAGATGGATAGACAAAAATTGTGAATAAGAGCTTGGATATTTTATTGAGATGTATAGTGGGAGAGAAACCAAAGAAATGGGACTTGGCTTTACTACAAGCTAAGTTTGCATATAATAGTTTAGTGTATAGATCAACATGAAAGACACCTTTGTAAAATTTTAATGGGATAAATTCTTGATTAAAAATCAAATTAGTGATGATGTAGAAGCATGCGAGGACCATATGTAGTAGTTGCAAGGAGTAAGAAGAAAGTTGTAGGAAAGTAATGAGAAATATAAAGCAATAACATATGTCAAAATAAGATCCATGGTATTTGAAGAAGGAGAGTTGCTGATGGTTTACTTGAGAAAAGAAAGATTTTTAAAAGGCACATATAATAAATTTAAGTATAAGAAAACTAGACCATGCAAAATTGTGAAGAAAGTCAATGACAATGTTTATGAGGTGATTTTACCATAGAATTTTGATATTTCTATAATATTTAATGTTTGAAATTTATATTTATTCCATGGATAATATGGTGAATATGATGAAAACTAGGAAATAATGTGGTAGTAGAAGGTTCCAAAGAAAAAGGACAAGATATTGCAGGTTTTGGATATGAAGACAATGAGCACATTGTAAGGGAATTATAACAGATATTTGGTTCAGTAAAAAAGATTCCAGCAAGAAGACAACACTTGGGTTACATAATGGGATTTAAATAAGATTGATAAAGACAAATGGTAGTAGTACAACTAGGAAAAATCATGGGAGCTGAGTTGTTTTCAATTAAAGGAGAATTATTCAAAAAAATAAGCTCTAAAAATTTAGTTTAATAATTTTTTCAAGATTTTTCTACTTTTACAAATTGTATATTTTTAAAAATGAAATTCAACTTTAGTTGAATTTTATCCCATATGATAACTTTACTATTTATAATATTTAAAGATATTTGTAGAGCTACACATGTTTGCATGTTTGACTTACTAAAAATAGCAGCTGCTAAAAATAGAAAATTTATTTTTAGACGTTAGTTTTTTCTAGAATTTTGCATGTCAACTCTAAATCTGAGTTGAGGATTATTTAAGCATGGTTTGGGTTTGTAATTATTTTAAGAAATCAATACGAATCAATTTTGAGTATTGTTTCAACATTTTGGCCTCTTGGTAATTTTCTTATTCTTGTTAGTTTTCGGTTTCATTATGTTAGATTTATACTTTTTTTCCCTTCAAACATTGAAATTAATTTTTTTATTTATATTTTTATTTTCATAAACTTATATATAGGTTTTTAGGGTTATGACTTTGACATTCCAAGGCCTTGCTTTGTCTTTAGAAGCATTTTCATAAGAAAATATATGGACATGCATAGATGTATTTACCATCAAATCAAGGTAAGATGTGTTGTTTGAACAAAAAAATAATTAGTTGTTTTTCCATTTTTATTATAATATTATTTTGTTTGACAACATGGACTAATTGGTTTTTTTAAGATAGATCTTTATTTATTATCTTTTGTGTTAACTTGACTCAGAAATGATTGGTAGAGAATCATAAGGTATAATTTAATATTATTACATATATATTTTTATATTTATATAAAATTGGATACATAATATATTAATATAAATATATAGCTATATAATATCTATATTATTAATATAATATAGATATAACCCATGTTGCTTGCATGAACATTTTTTTTGAAATTGAAACTCATATCGATGAGAAGCTTCATAAAAAATTACCTTGTTAAACTCTCAATAATAAGATTAGGATCATGTCTTAGCATGAACTTGGTAAATAAATTTTAGTCAAACTACCCATATCATTTTGATAGGATTAATTATGAACGACTTAAAAAATTAAATTTATGTTAATTTGTAACATGTGTGTACATGTTCTAATATAACTCTAATGGTCTTTTTAGCCGTGTTTAGATATTTTTAACCAAAAAAAAAGTATTTGGATTTGGATTAGACTTTTCAGGTGATATAGATGTGGATGGTGGGTTACTGAATTATTGTATAATATTGGATCACCTAAATATTACTCATTGATTGACAAAATATTAAGAAGTAAATTATATGAAAAATGTAATGGGTAGAAGGAAATATTTGTGCACTTTCAACAAATTAATGTTTATAATAAGTGTATATCATTTATAAAATATACACTACTCCTCTACTTACAACTGGATAATGATTCAAGTGAAAAAGATAATAATACCTTATTTCCATTTTTTTTAATGTTGAGATCAAGGAGTTTTTTCAACATTGTGTGCATAAGCTTCCTTCTAGTGGGACACACACATTATGATATAGATATGGATTTATTGGGAGATTATAAACAATTTTATGTAGATTATAAACATTCTCTTTCACACATATGTTGGATACATGTAGAACATGCCACAAGTGGTCATGTACATTCACTCCATAGTTAATTGAGGAATCCAATGACTTCAAGGCCTTTTGGATCCATATTTGTCAAATTTTAAAACAAAATATAGTGGTTATTAGAAAACTCAAGATGTTTGAGATCCATATTTTTGACAGGATAATCATGTGTGTGTGTGTGTGTGCGTGCACATGCGCATGCATGTGTGCGTGTGTGTGCATGCATGCATGTGTGTGTGCGTGCGTGCATGTGTGCACACACACACATGTACACATATACAAACATACGTTTGTATGTATATACATGTACACACACACATGTATCTCTCTCTCTCTCTCTCTCTATATATATATATATATATATATATATATATATATAGACATGTTTTAATAAAAATGTAGTCAATTGGTATATATAATTGGAAATCAATGCCAAAAAAATAGCCAAAATGTTTGAAAGACAAGGCCCATTAAATATGACTCTAAAATAAGAGGTCTCAAGACATATTGATAGGTGTGAACATCAAGATACATAATAAACAAAATTAGAGGGTGGTTATTTTATATTGTCCATGGGATAAAAAACAACCCAAAAAATGGGGTCTCTCGATGGTGGATCTGAAGTCACCCATCCATCTTTAGAAGTAACCATATGAATCAAAAGAACCATAATAGCCCACGTAAGTGGCAAAGACATAATAATATAGTCACCCAATTGTTTGGAAGCTCCTGTAGATGTTAAAATTTTAAATCCACCTTATCAGCATCCACTTGCATTTCTAAACTTATAGATGTGAGAACAACATCTTTATCATTAATATAAAACTATTGAGAAAGAGCTTAATTATTGAATAAACAACATTCATGAAGATATTTCCAAAACTAAAAGATAATTTTGGCTATGAATAAATTGTAAATGAAAGCTATGTATGTCAGCAACCGATATCAATATCCAAAATTATTAGTGCACTAGTTAATGGGTTTTGACTAGAAAGGTATAAATAAAATATGAAACTATTCAAACAAATCAGAAGCCTGTGGGAAAGTCCATAATAGAGGCTTAAGCATCACAAGTCTGCAACATGCAGGGCACCTATGAAGAGACACTCCATTACATTTGAGTCTTTTCCCAAGTGATAGATCTTTGTAGACTAAACATAAAATAAAATATGTGTGCTTCATTTCTTAGTATTTCATATCAAGTTGAGACATACAAGACATCTCCAAGGATTAATTATTTTTTTTCTAAATTTTTTAACTTGTTAAGATCGAAGGAAAATTGACTCACACTTTGATATAAAAACCCAAAAGAGTAGTTTTTATAATAAGTGACCTTGAGGGTGTGACTCTAGTAAGATGGTAAAAAATCAAGTCCAACTATACAAAAGTAATCTCCATTTGGAAATTTTGAACCAATATATCATTACAAATAAGGATAATAATTAAAAAGGGGATTCCAACAATAATAGATTGAGGCGGTGAATTTGAATAAAAAGTAGAATGCTTTGAATAATATAATTGCATGTGTTTTAGAAAAGAATTTACAAAGTGAATTCCCCATGATAGTGGCATCGTTCCATCACCATTCTCAACATGAAGCTGGTTATTGGAGGCAACAGTTATGAAACATAAAATTTCACATGATCTTGTGGATGCATAAAATATAGAGCATATTAGCTATATTTAATTTATATTTTCTTTGTAATAGTCACTAAGAAATCTAATCTTTAGAATAGATACGATCCCTTATAATGCAAATGCTTTCTTTGAACAGCCAAAGAAATTTCCTTCCTAGATTTTTAACAAGTCAAAGCAATCAATAATAGCTTTGACACTTTTAATTTGATTAATATATTATAATAATTGTATTAAAATAAAAATTATTTTTGAAGATATTTTTATTCCAAATCATTTATTTGCATTCAACTTAAAAATCATATATATATACACATTAAAACATTGAACA
The DNA here is from genome assembly GCA_037957365.1 of Torreya grandis. Classification (NCBI taxonomy): domain Eukaryota; kingdom Viridiplantae; phylum Streptophyta; class Pinopsida; order Cupressales; family Taxaceae; genus Torreya; species Torreya grandis. The sequence goes on from JARHVA010005492.1 coordinate 705,578, forward strand.
TTAAATGAAAGAAAAAAAACAAAAAAAAAATTATTCAATTTACAAATAAATTTTTAATATTTCAACATAAAACATATATATAGTTTAATTATTATTTTTTTTCTGTATTCCAAAATACTGTAACTTTGTAAACTATCAACATGCAAATCTCTTTAAATTTATGACAGACTTCCGCCGTCCTCGCCCTCAACCCTCCTTCGGGAGGAAGGGAAAAAAAAAACAAACAAACAAACAAACAACAATAATAATAATAAGCTGATAATATAATGTACGTACGTTGATAACTAGGGCAAAAGACTCGCGAGATGTGACTCTTGACTTTTCATACATCGAATAAACAAATTTGGTAAAACTAATATTCAATGAAGAACAAGAAAAAAAACAAAACTTTTCGATCATGGTTTGACAGCAGTTAATGAATACCAAAACTAAAGATACCAGAAACTAATAGGAATCTTAGTCACGATTTTACGGAATTAAAATCCTTCAGCAAGCAAACGCTTTCAAATTTATTGTAATTCAAAGAAAGCAACAGGAAAGGCGAAATTAAAATGAATTAAAATTTGCAATATTTAAAAGAACAATTCCATAAAATACTGCCTTTAAATATATGTTAGTATGATCAGGTCAGTATAGGATCCAAACCTTTAATTGAACGGTTTGGATACGGCCTTGTATGACTTCATTTCTGTCCTCATTAATATAAATATGAGCTCCCCTTACAGACTGACTTCATTACCTTTGTCCGTCATGGCGGCTATGGTGAGTAATACTCACTTATCATTACTAAATCTTCCCGCTTCTTATCATTCTCCTTTGATCTCTACCACAGTCACAAGGTTTGGATTCGAGTTCGAGTTTGACAAGGATAAAATTCGATTCAAGTTTGCCAATAGATAAAGTTTGAAAAAAAAATCGCCATTAAATTCGACTTAAATAAAAACATAAAAAATATTTAAAAAAAAAAGTTAAAAAGAAATCCAATAAAAATTAAAAATAATTGTAATTAAAATAAAAAATAAAATTAATTTTATAAATAAAATAAAAATAAACATAAGAATTTCAAACTTGAATTACATTAAAAGATATCAAAATATTCATAGTTTAGAGCCTAAGCTCAAAATTGATATAAAACTTAAGTTTCAAACATTTGCAACATCAAACCCAACATCAAAATCAAAACTAGCACTAGCACCATCAACGAATCCTCCATCCAGCTCATCAACACTATCTATATTTTTCTCAACTCCTTCAATGGATGGTTCTCCAAGATGAAGATTGTCATCTTCTTTTGCAAGATTGTGCTCAAGCAATCTTAAATTGCTATGAACAAACACAAGATTTGACAACTTTTTGGCCCCTAGTCGGTTTCTCTTATAAGTATGGATTAAATCATGTGTGCTCCAATTTCTTTTGCATACAGAAGCACTAGGACATTGATTGTGGACATGCACGGCAAGCTTTTCTAACTCTAGAGTAGAAGAACCATACGTCTGCCGCCTTAAATCAGGATCCATGCTAACAATGTCTTCTTGTGCCGCTTTAAACCACTTAGCTACTCTCCCCCAGTGTTGAGACCACTCGCAAGCACAATCTCATTTACTAACACTTTCTCTCACAAGGGCTCATCGATGCATTGAATCTCACAAAGTGCATGCCTGAAGGGGTGCACTGGGAATGGGGTGGGATCAGCGTGTGGCACTTTGTGAGAGATATTCTCATACTATTCTATCACACATACATCCCTTCATGCAGCCTTCATACCTCCTATAATGTCTCCTTGAAAACCTGAAACCCTGAAATATGGCTAAGTTTGAAACCCTGAAACCCTGGAATCTTACTAACTCTGAAATATGATAGGATCCTCCAAAACCTAGAATTTGCATTATAGCTCCTAGCGGTCCGAAACCCCTCTCAAACACCCTAAAAGTATATAAATAAAATATAACTTAAAGTATAAGTTTACATTTATATGGACATCTAATGTAAACTTATACTTAAATGTTTATTTTCTTTATATACTGTTGGGTCCGAACATGAAATTCGCCGAACAGGATGAACATAAACGAATTTTTAGTGAAGGGCATTAAGTTCGCCGAATTTCGAATTTTTAGGTAAAAATTCGGCAAACCTTGTGACTATGTTCTCTACAAAACAATAGTTTTGTAATCCCTTAAAGACTAGGCTACAAAGGACACCACTTAGGGCTAGAGCAGATGTAATGAAGGGCGTCTATTCTGTACCTGCCATGAGTTTGTATGATGTATTGTGTGTGCCCAACACTGTTGAATTGGCCCAACTGAAGAAAGCTAGTGGAGATAGAGACATGGGGTGGTAAAATGCGTAGTAATAGAGGAGCAGCAAAACTAAATAATCATGTGCAATAATATATATACACACTTTGGATTTTCATTTTATTCGTGTCTTTTCATCTATTTTTGTATATTATAATTAATTAAAGGACAATTTATATGTTCATCTACTTGCAACAGAGATCATATCTGTATACTACACATCCCGGCGGGTCTTTTAATGGAATATTGTCAATTGAGATTGAACGTTTCCAAGAGCTCTATTTAATAAACTATATATTGTTCTCATTTTTTAGATTTTACCTAGATACATGTATTGAGACACGCCGTCACCATTAAGAAATTTGTTTTGAAACAAACAAATCTATATTAATCATAAAGATTAGGATTGTAATAACTTCATAAGACTTCCCAGCAGGGCCCAAATTCGACTTATCATGATTTTTTATTTTTTTACTATTGTTATTTATTTATAATTTTCTTTTAAATTTTTATATTATTTGTAATAAAAAATGAAAATATAAAAAATATATATTTATTATAATTTTGTACAGTTTTTAATGGTTAAAATAAAATTTTATTTTTTAGCTAAAAAAATTTTTAAATTTGCTTTTTTAAATTTTACAATTAAAAAATATAAATATCATAATATGACTATCAAATTTAAAACTTGCTTTCCCTTCACTTTCGAAATAAATATAATTTACATATTATATTCGAATCACAACTCGAATCTTTATTAACTATGTTGAAATTACAACTTCCCATCATCATTTTGTTAAAGGGAAGTCCTCTCTAGTCTTGAGGTTTATTTTATAATTTAAAATAAAATAAAATAATAATAACTCGATTAGCAATATAAGTTTCCCCTAAATTAAAGTCCATGAATGTAGGAAGAACAAGAAAAAAACCAGGCATAAACTAGTTTTCTACAGCAAACAAATGACAAATCTTTACATGAATACCTTACAAAGTAGATGGCTACAATGAACAATAGCAAATCTTTAACAACACTCATAGATTCAAGAATAAATAAATAAATATTTGAATTTTTATTATAATATCTGCAGAACATCGCTGTTCATTGATACATTTTTTTCATCTAAAAAATAAAGTTTATCGAGAGGATTTTTTACAAAAACGGAACATTACGTTAGCTTTGTCTGGAAGACTAGTAGAAGCTAAGAGAAAACATTCATTGCATTAGGTGGTTGTAGCTTGAGGTGAGATGGGAGAGGAGATTAAATAGACTGTTGACTTGGAATCCACATCTACCAACACTCGCCCTTAGTCTACACTGTGATGTATATCAATTATGCCCATGTTTTCTGTGAGATGCTCAAACACATTCTTTGAAAGTGGCTTTGTAAAGATGTATGTTATTTGTTCTTCAGAGATGCAAAATTCAAGATATATTTCATAATTGTTCACAAATTCATGAATAAAGTGATATCTAGTGTCAATATGCTTGTTGCATTTGCGAAAAACATAGTTTTTGGACAATGCTATAGTTGAGTTGTTGTCATAATATATCTTTGTATATTCTTCTTGAATATACATCAAATATGTAAGTACTCCTCTCATCCAAACTGTGTGGCAAGCTATAGATGTGACTACAACATATTCTAGTTCGGTTGATGAAAGTGTAACAATTGGCTTCTTCTTCAAAGCCCAAGAGATATCACCCAATCCAAGATGAAAAATATAGCTGCTCACTACTTTTCTTATCATCCATGCTACCTACCCAATTGCTATCTATATATAACAAATAAACTTGAAGTCTTATGATGGTGTATACAGGATCACAAATTCCTTTATATAGTTATAGATCTTAGTATTCTTTCTCTAGCTTTCCAATGTGACTCTTTTGGCTTGTCTATGAATCTTGAGATAAGACTAATATCGTACATGATGTCTAGTCTTGTGATAGTTATATAGATAAGGATCCCCACTAGCATTTTGAATAAAGTGGGATCAACATATGAGATTTTGTCTTCTTTGCTAGTCTTTAAACCCATTGCAACCAGTGTTTGATTTGAATTAACATTCAACATCTTGAATCTCTTCACGAAATAAATAGTATAATTAGTTTGAATCATAAAAATACCCTT
>JARHVA010005492.1:715000-752500 GCA_037957365.1 Torreya grandis
AATAACATCAATAGGGGATGTTTCAAAAATTTTGGTGTATCGATACATTACATTTGATAATATTTTCAGAAAATAATTAGGGGAATCAAAGGAATTTTTTTTGAAGCAACTTTTGTCATTTTTACTTGTATAATGGTGTGAGGGTTACTTTATAAATACTCAAGCCATTACATGACACTTTATATGTATTTAATTTTCCACATACATCATGATATATCAAAAGTCTACAAGATTTTATTTTCAACCATAAGAAGCCTTCAGATGTTTAATTTTTAGTGCATTGGTAGTTAGTTATTCCTAAGAGGTTAATCTCAATCTATGTTATGAGAGAAGAAAGTGTTACTACAACAATGATGGAATCCTCTCTAGTGTGCTATGTAATAATGATTAGGATTAGTATATCTAAGATCCTACTAAGCAAACCCTCCTTTTCATAGTTACACTTTTTTCTCTTTTCATTTTCATTTACGCCTTTGAATGTCACTTACTAAAGTTTAAAATCTTACTTTCCTTTAGTATATACTATTATGTTAATTATAACTGTTATTGAGCATTATCAAAACACTTTAATCTCTTCTCAAATGGAAAACATAGGTATTGATGATCAATATAATGATGCAACACTCAAAATTTAGATGCATGTTGAGCATGATGTTAGTGGGAAAAGTGTTAATAAAAATAATGAAACTATGCATGATAATCAAAATAATCGTAGAAGCTCTAGTAAAATTGATCAAAATGTATTTAATGGATTATATCCCAATATATTCAAATAATTGTCTAATTTTTGTCCAGGGCTTAAACAATGTCACCAACAAATAGATAAGATTGTCAAATTTATTTTATAATCTAAGACTACATGTCTATAAAATATTACATCATCTCAAATACAAAAATAGGAGGTGCCCTTTTAATACTCCTTTAATCACTCTTATCTCCATTCATATATCCAGTCCTATAATTACATTTGTGACAATAAGTTTTGGTATGGGAGAATCACTTGGTTTAAAATATATTAACATGCATATTTATATAATTTCATTCATATATTTCTCTGTTTATCACTACACAAGGTCCACTTCATACTTCACTTAATGTATACTCTACTAACTAAATTGTTCTAGCCATAGATGCTAAAATATTGTAATTAGATCAAGGTGTCTCTAAAGATACTCATTATATCACCTCTTATAAATTACTTCATAAAAATTTTGTACTAGAAATACCATCTCACCGAATACCAATAGGTTTTGTATAACCTAAATACCATTCTATCAAGGTAGAGGTGATCCACAATAACATCTTCATTCATTCCACGATGCATGTTTGAAATAAATTTAAAATGATAAATTACTTGCCAGGATTTTTCCAAAAAGTTTCAATGACTATGATCTTAGATGGTTCTATTGTCTCCCACTTGAATCAATCAAACCATTCAACCCACTATAAAATAAAATTTTAGTACATTTCTCAATCAACATTAGGTAAAAGTAATTTTATTCTCAAACTGAAAAACTCAAGCAAGGTTCAAAAGAGAAAATAAATGAATATGTGCTTACACATAAAAACATGCTTCCAAAGATGAAAACCACTATGGAAGATAATGAATTAGAAGATATGTTCACTAAAAATTTATTATAATCGCTCCACAAATCAATAATTTTTTAAAAAATGGATATTCTATTGACCTATGTCATAGAGTAAAGGAAAGAGAATTCAAGCTCATAGTAGTGGACAATCTAAATTAAACACCAAATGTCACATATAATTCAAATGTAAATTTTTAAAGTAATCCAAATCACGAGGTCAAATCTAATGAAAGTAAAAATGATTAAAAAAGTAATCATTAGTGTAATATCGCAACCATAAAAAATCTTTAGCTGATGGATTCACCAAGGAGTCAATTTATAAGGTTACTAAAACCTTCTCATATCTTGTTACAAAATATTATTAATTGAAATATTATCTTTCTACCTCATCCATATGATATTAATATATCCAATATTGTGATTTAATAGTATTGTACATTATGATTACCATAGATGTATCAAGAATTATACAAACAAGTGTTACATGGTAAGGCATAAAACACAAGATGTTATTGACCACAACAATATTAAGGTAAGAACACCTAAGGAGGATATCAAACCACAAAAAAGTGATAATGAAAGTATTAAAATCTATATAAATCTTTTCCCAAATCATGGTAGGATTTCTAATATAAAAATCTGTAAGTGCATCATGTGTGCAATGTACATTCTCCTCCTAAGACATATGGGAATTCAGCATATGCATCATTGGTAAATTTTTATAATAGTGTCTAGTAATTACATTTGATGATTGTTAGTTTCATGATGGTGACTCGTAAATTCATACACTATTTATCAGAGTATAAATCAACAAGCAACCTATTCATCATCTCATGATTGGTAATGGATCGAGTGAAAATGCATGTATAATGACAATCATTTATAGTCTTGGATAATCATAGCAATATTTTTAAGGTACATCAAAGGTAATTTAAGAATTTTATGTATACACATAAGATACTTTGTGACATATATTTTTACCTTTCCAAGTTTTTAAGCAAAAAAGGCAACTTCATTTATTGTTCTATCATGGATAGGGGTATTCAATATGTTATTAGGATGCCATTTGATATATAATGTTTGAGAATTACCATATACAATATCTATATGCCTCTAGTGCATACATTTTAATCAAGTGTTCAAACTTTAAGGCATAGCAAATGAGTACGCTATAAAGACAATAGTACCTACCACTTTTCCCCTACTTCCATTATACATGGTTGTGAAACCTATTAAAGAGAAAAATCCAAATATAATTATGGAAGGAACTTAAAACACTAAAAATATAATCAATACATCCATTCAAGTGAATAGTTTAGATTCAATTTTGGCTCATATAAAAAGTATATTTATACAATCAGATAAAATGAAAAAGCTATACCTTCCTATGAATCAATCTTAATACCAAAGATTTATGCAAGATTCAAATAAATTATAATATTATAAAATTATTCCTAAAGAAGATGATAAGATAATTGAACATGACGCATAGCAAACAAAGGTATTTGTCTAGAATATTTCATCAGGCCTTATGCCTTCTTCTATTACACATATGATAATATATTCTATAACTGGTGATCATGACAATTATAAATTGACATTAGATGTTTTTTCATATTCAAATATATCTACATGTATAGTTCCTCATCCATCAAAAAACATGATTAAAATCTATTATACATGCATGTATGCATTGTTTTCCTTATGTTTATGGGATCATTGGCTTGCTTCACTTCCAAATATAAAAAACACATCAAACATTAGAAAAATATATATAATATATAAAAAATAAAAAAATGAAAATATTTTAAAAATATAAAAATGTTCCAAATATTTTTACAAAATTAATAATCATGACCTATGTGTTATAGGGAATCTTATTTTACTTTTTTACATATGTTATCTATCATATATGTTAGTAGATAGCATATTATTTTCTTACACACATGAATTTGATGAGGTGTTTGATTTTAATTTGGGACATATATTTTAGAAGAATTCTTATATGTTAGACATCCCTTCTACCTGGTGGCTATGCCTTTGATAGGGGCATCTTTATTTTATAGGTTAAACTATAATAATTCATTTTTTACGTTATGGTACATAGACATGATATTTTTTTCTAAAAAATGGTGACATTGGTACATGTAGATTGAATAAAGTAATTTTAACTTATTTTTTTATCTTTCAATGGTGATTTATTTATTTCTAAATAAATTAACATTGTTTGATTATTGTGTGTGGCCCTTCACCCTTGTGTGAAATTTTATTGAACGCCTTGATGAGATATTGGTTTTTATTTGTGCCATTTGAACATATACATTTATTAATGGTATTTGCTTTATGAGTTTCCAAATATTTACTTACATCACTTTTTAGCATGTCCCTTGAATGTGTCCCTCAGCTTTATTTTATGACATTGAGTGATGTTATTGTGTACTGTGCTAGTATATTTGCTATCATTGATTCATAGTGCCATGATTCATATCATCCACTCCAATGGATAGGTTAACTTCAAATATAATTTCTTTACTGTGTGTTTTATTTATAAATCTATCTAAACACGAAACTTTATATGCCTTTCTTTAATATGTTACATACATACTTCAATAACAAGTGGAATTTAATGATGACATAATTATCTGACATGTTGACATAATACTTCATGATCATATATTTGTTACATGATACATTTAAATATTATTTTGATCTTATTTTGAGATGAGTTCAATTTTAAATTTATATCCCTCATCTCAAAATTAGGGCATCAGAATTGGAATTATCTAATATATCCAAACCTCCATGAAGAGTTTTTGTACATAATTTACAAGTTGTAAAAATACAAAATAATGTAAAAAATATAATATATAATAAATTATAGGTTTGAAAAGATAAAAATTGATTTAGAAATAAAGCATATGGTAGAACTTAACACATCAATACAGATTTGGGTCCCTATAGCATTTATATACACTCAATTTTAAGAGTGTTAATGTAAATAATCATACACACTTCAATGCATATGCATGGGCATGTGTACATATAGTTATTATTTCAAATAAAATTACAATTCAGTATATACATGCATAATATTCTATATCATTGGTAGATTATCAAAGGAGGATGATAACTAGTCATGTTTATGCTTATTCCAAGATTAAAAATTCACATTTTCAAAGTTCAAATTTTAAACTTAAAAGTTCCAAAGTTATAATTTCATATTCAAATAAAATTATATGAGGAATTTGATCATAATATGAACATGAATATCCTTAATTCCCTTTCAATTATGAAAAATTGAATCTAGATATGTATGCAATGGTTTGATTTGAAATTGTGTGGGTGATCTACATTCAATTAGTGACCCTCAATGGTTTTAACATCAATTATAGTTAACCTAGAATATTTCCACATTTTTGGATTGGTACATTTGGTATTATTCCATCTCCATGAGAGTTCGGATAATGCACATTTCATACTCAAGTTTTAAATTAGTTTTTCTTAATTGAGACTTGATCACTCTCAAATTATCCATTGGTTCAAATTATACACATGATGATTAAAGGGGAAAAATTATACACCATAAATTATTGGATACAAGTCAAATGGGTATCACCAAAACATGTGTGTACTTATCCCTTTTTCCCTATTTATTTTTTCAATTTTCAAAGTCAATATTTTTGAGTGTCAAAAGAACAAAATGAATATTTGTTGAGTTGTTGCAGGGTGTTCCAAATTTGAGTTTCTTATAAAATTGAAGCATTATTTAAATATAAAGTTTCTTATACACACTTGGGTTTGAATCTTTATACTTTAATCTAGAAATAATGCATGACTCTTATTCATCATTCCACTAAGCCATTTTTTATATTTGTGCTCAATTATTTGTTCTCCATTACTACTATACATAAATTATAGTGTAAAATGCTCAAAATATATGAAATCACCTTTTGACTATCCATAATAAAATACAATTGTCTATGATACCTCTAGAAAATTTATGTGGTAAGTGGATAGAAGCATAGTTCACCAATGTATACTCAAAATAACCACGTATTTTTCCAAATAATGTATAGATTAAAAAATTTAAAACATCCTTTTCGGTATTCTAGCATGTTTCACTTGGTTGGAGAAAGGAAAATTTCAAACATTGTTTTATAAGTACATGTTAAGAGTCATTCATTTATAGGACCTTTTATTCTCTTGTTACAAGCATTAACACTTATGTACACTGAGAAAATCTACCTTATTCTCTCCAAATTCTAAGTCACTCACAAAGAGAAGCCATAAGACAAGTCAAAAAACCTTAAATAAAGTCAAGAACAATCACTATATGGACTATGAAAGTCATCTTCTTGATACATGCTTATATTCAAAATATCACAACTATAAATTCACTCTAAGTGGGATAACTTTGTGGGATTGATTTACCACATTGGATTATAGGATACATAGGAAACTGTCAATAATTAAGAGGGTGATTGAGGATATATAATCTCTTTATTCTCTCTTCTTTTTTATTCTTTGTGTTTAGGATACTAAAGTTATCCAAGGGTTTCAAATAAAAGATAAGGAAAACAAATATTTATGCATGGTTGAACCCTAGTAGAGATATATTAGATTACTTAGTATCTATAGGTGAATAAGGCACAATTATATAGTTTTATGCATAATCAACCAAGACAAGTCTGTGGTCAATAGCTAACATATGCAAAATTGTATTTCTCTATCCACCTATAAATGACTTATGAAAAAATGTCTTTTGATTCTTCCCCTTGTCTATCGTTTTTAGATTCCTCTTTTATCTATCTTTTCCTGCCAGTGTCTAGTCATAGTCAATTGTAACAAGTTCAAATTCAACAAATTTAAATGAACTACACTACCATCCACTTATAGTATACTTATCTAGACTCTTTTTTATTATGTGATTCATAATGAACATGTATAATCACATATTATACTATTTTTCACTATCAAATAGTCATAACAATCAAGAAAAATCATTAGACAAGTCAATTGTATTTATTCTTAGTAGTTTTCCAAAATGAAAAATTCACGTATTTTTAATTTTGTCACACCTTTAAAATAGATATTAAGATATGGAAGAGTTTAAAATGTTCGGGCGTGAAGCAGGTGAAGAAATATTTATTCAAAATATAAGTTATTAGGAAAATATTTTGTGTGCTTTGGATAGATCCTTTGTCAATTATAGTGAGATTTGAGATGACTATTTTTGAAAACAAAAAAAGACAAGGAAATATATGATAATGTAATGGGATTCATATTTTTTTATGTATAATTATTTCATTAAAATATTCTAAGAAATAGTGATATTTAGGATGGGTATTTTTATGTAATACATTAAGATGAATTCCAAAGTTTAGCCTTTGAAGGTTTTGATGAGAGTGCACTTCTTCACATCCTCAATGGTCACTCCATTAAAATAATATTTCATATAACAAGTTAAAAAACACTACTCAAGTTCATAAGACCTATCATATGGTGTTAAATTAATGATCATTCTTACACTTAACAGAATTATTGGTGTACTTATAACTGATACTAGTAGCTTCTACCAACTAGTATTTATTGGTGTCTTAAAGGTCACTATGAAATAAAACCCAAAATCTTCTAACTTCTTGCTATATATTATTTTATTAGTTTATATAATAAGTTTACCAAATTTATACGTAAATTATTCAAACCAATTGCTTCCTATCCCAACCTCTACATTTTTTTTCTCTTTCCTAAATATAAAATGAAATCAAGGATGCACACTTACGAATTGAATGATATGTGTCTTCAACTTTTTTAGTCTATGATAGTCCTAAAAAATTTCATAACTTCTTCTATAAAATATTATTTCCTTGGTTCAAAAAATATCCTTCCTTCTAATTTTGATCTACCATTATCCTCCATCTTCTCTACTATTAATCTATTATTCACTTTCTCTTCACTTTGTTCCTTATCATCTCTACCCTAATTTTCATCTTCATTTATTTTGGGCCCTTCCAGTCCCCTCTCTAAATAATTTGTAAACCCTCAATTTTTTAAAATTATGTAGCCTCTCTCTAGATCCCCTCTCTTTTACATCCTCTATTTTACTCTTAATCATATTCGTAGTTACCTTTTGGTTATCGTATTTATTGCACCTTTTTATTGTCATAACTCTCTTTGCAATCATAGATTTTTTTCTTAGTTTATTTAGCCATTATCTTGATATTTTGGGTTTGTGTTTAATTTTCTATGTTTATCTCATCATCATTCAATTATACATCACATGCACACCATAACACCTAAAGAGACTGCTCCATCTTAGTAGTATTAGGCACCATGGCCTTTCAATAACCAACATGTTGATAAAAGAAAGTAGTTGGTAAATAATTCATTGGATCCATCTAAAAAACATATCCCTTACATCTTTAAAAATACAAATATCTTGGTACATTAAATTATGTAATATATTCGTTGATAGTAGTTTTTTATAGTGATATAATGCATGAGTCTAGTCAATGTCTAATCTTCATAAGTTTTATAGTATTTCTTCTATCCAATCTAGGAATTGTGTCCTTGTCTAAAAATCATAGTATTCTAATATTTATAACAACATAAATAATATTCTAGGTGATTCACATCAAAATCTATCATATAATTCACCATAAATGTGCTTTCAAATAACTTACTATGTAGAACTCCATATTCTTCTTCCTTCCTCCTATAAAATATATGAATTTATTCATCAATCCATCTATCCAAAAATATCTATCTTGGTATAAATATAAACATGTTTTAATATTTACATGCTCATTTCATGATTATTAAAAGAATTTCCTAGAAAACACATCAAAACATGCTAATACGGGATTAGTTGTGTAATGAGTGAACAAAATTATAACATAGACATGAATGTAGACTAAACCAATATTTTTTATAATTAAAGGTGATATATTTATGCATGATATGGATAACTAAACTATACATAAAATGTGTTATAATCCATATGATTAACAAATTTAGTTAAATAGAAAATTCTTTACGCACGGAATAATGACAAAAGACATTGAAGTGAAACCATTTCGTAACTTCATATTAATCTTTACCACATCAAAAATATTTTTTAAATACAACTGAGTGATATATATATATATATCTTGTACAAGATGTTGTTGCTTCATATTCCATCTTTTCACTATAAATAAAATAAAGCCTCTTGGCATTCTAAAGGCTCTTGACATGTTTTCAGGTGCTAAATGGATACAAAAAGGGATTAAAAATAGAGCAAATCACATGTGTTTCTCAATTATAGTATGAAATTTTAAAACCTATTTACTATTGAAACTTTCCATATAATTAAATAGTTATCTCATCCTGAGATAAAGTCGTAAGAAATGTGTCTAATGTTAGTGCTAAAATTTTTGGCTACTATGAATAACTGAATAAAACATAAGTTGTGGTAATCTCTGAATTTGTCATTTACTAGTTTCACTAATTTCACACTACTTAGATACCTCTTCATGTTTTCAAATAATTATAATATTAATATACCACCCTCATGGGTTTTCAATGCATTATCATAACTAGGTGGTTACCCTTTATAGGTTTTCAACAAACCTTTCGACACTCCTAATGTTCAAGGCCAACTTACTAAAAACTAATTCAAATTTAAAAAATTGGATGTACATAGTATCTATGATGAAGGTGGTAACATGGACTATGTTGGATGAAATGGAGAAGGATGTGCATATGGTTCTTCTTGTGGATGAGAAGATGTTATTACTATAAAGTACAATGGAGGAGGTTGTACCTAGGTATGAGTCATAGGCTATAAAACTATAACAAAATCTCTATGAGAGTGTTGATATTTTAATTGACCTAGAGGAGTGAATTGAGGCTTGTGGATGATGTGTATGATATAGATATACAAATGATACATATATATTTTGAATAATATATAATTCATGATAACTTAGTTGACCATGTTTACTCTTGTCTATAATCGCACTTGAAACTCAACCAAACTTTTAATGTCCTCATCTTCTGTCACTAATATCATATCCTATGCATTAGATACTTTCAATTGAATGTCTTAAGATAAGTCCTTCATCTTGTATGCATTCATTCTTTTTCTAATATAAAAATTGTATTTCACAACATTTTGTTTTGGAAACTCTACATATTCAACATAACATGTCTCTAGATTTAAGCAATTGATTAAGTATGATTTTTTGTGCATCCAAAGGAGTAGAACAGTCACTGATAGTAGATTTGGATTTATCCACCTTTTTGAAATATGGTGTGGCCTCCTTCTATGTGTTATAAGACTACTAATTCAATCAATAATATTCTAAGTTATGTTATGTTCTTGGCATGCAATAATGTTGAGGACTTGTTGATATTCCTCAAGGACATAAAAAATGTCTTATGTCTCAGATTTGATATTTAATTATTATGTGTGAATATTTTATTAATTCTTTATAACACACAAATATTTTTTGAATTTAGAGGGAACGGTTATGAGATGATTTTCTTCTAACATGACTTGATCACCCAAAACATGAGTGACCAAGACATTAATGCAATATTGATCAACTCAAAATATTTGGTGAGGCAGAGGTTGATATATGAGTACTCTTCCTTGAGATAGAAAACATTGTTCCAAGGAGAACACATTCTTTGTTATTGATTCTTAAAAGTTAATTTCTCCCTCAACATTTTTCGTTAGAGGTACCTATGACACATTTAGTGATACCTCTAATACAATTGTAACCAAGATCAAAGTTGAAGTCAAAATAAATATAAATGCCTTCTTAATATGCAACATGGGTAGATAAAATATTTTTAAATGCCTGGAAGGTGCCAAGATATACTACAACCTTTATTTATAGATCTGAGGCCTATGTTTTGATGCTTCCTCCTATGCACTCTCTTGGTTTATATCATACCCCTATGATGTATATAATGGTTATTGGGTATTGAATATCTCCACCATATTGGTAGCCCCAATTGAATTTTTGTCTACACTTTATTTTTTGGACATACACTTAGTTTGTTCCTTGGCTTTATCTTTGGACTCTATGTTAACTTTAGAATCTACTGATGCCTTGTATTTGGACTTTACCTCCACCATAGAATTGGAATATGTCTTTGACTTGGCTTTGGCCTTAGCCTTAAACATAGCTTTTTCATCTCACTTAGCCTTATTCATAGCTAATTTTCCTGAGCTTACTTCTTTTCTTTCTCATCATGAGTGAATAATTCTTGTTTTTCCTTTTCCTCTTATTCTACTTTTATTGTGGCCTTAGATTCATTATTATTATTCTACACCAGTTGTGCTTCCTATTTTCTTTTATCTTATTGTCTCCTCATAACTTATTCTTATTTCCTCTTCACCTTTGATTTTTATGATATTTCATTATTTATCTTAGCTTCCTCATCCTTTCCCATGCATTCCTTCTCTTGCTTATTCTAATTCTCTTCCTCCTCTATAACATTGTGTTTTTTTATCTTACTCATTCTTATTTATTTTTACTTTTAAATAATTCCTATTAGTTTATTGTTATGCTTTATTTTCTTCTTATTGTATCATGGTAGCCTATTGTTGTGATTAAATAACTTTTTTTTAGTAAACTAATCAAGCTATGGTGGATTTATCTCTTCTTATTCTTACATAGGAGTTACAAAATTAATTAGTGATTATGAATAAGATGATGAAGTTGATTTAATCACAATACCTCTTCATGCTAATGCCTTGTGTCTATAAGAGGGTAGAGGCATGATATTATTGTTCACTCACTTGTAAACATACACCATCTATCACATCTGAGGCTTAGATCTATGAGACTATTAAGGTTAAACTTCCATCATAGCATCTACAAAGGAAACCATCTATTCATTGATTATCAAGGACACTCTAGACATAAAATGGGTCTTTTTATAGTGTAGTAGAGTTATTAGTGGTATTTAATGTAATGGGGAGTAATATTCCTATGTAATATAAGATCATTCAATTGGATCGATATGAAAGAGTTTAATTTGCTTGTACATTGCTTTTTGGGCAATAGTATCTACTATTATTGAATCAAAAAGTTGACTGATATAAACCCACAAGTCTTTTCACACCTTATTCGATATATGGTAGGTGTGTACTACCTTTCAAAAAAAAATTCTTTCTCTTCTTTGTCCTCATAAGCCTTTAATACTATCTGATTGACTATTGACTATAATACTTCCTTTTAATCAATGCCTAACTATGTAAGATCACATTTGTTAAAGATTTTTAGTACTTTATGTTGTCCAGCCAAAATTTTGTATATCATGTCCTCTTCATTGGTGGTGGATGTTAAGCTCACTACTCTGGTTCCTTATAATTTACTCTATCAACCCATGATGTAACTTATTCTATTTTTAGTGGTGCCTATGATTGTGCCTAGGATTGTTAATACAAGGGATGTTGCTAGCCTAGAGGCTTAGTCACAAAGCTTCTATTGATCTAGAAGCTACGACTTTTTTCATAGGAATTATGTCTTGACATCCAAAATGTTAATGAATAATGGTAATGGAGTGTTTTTTATTATAGGTAATTCATGAATTATTATGTGAATACCATTATGAAGATTTATGATAGATGCATGTTACCTTAGATACTACAAAACATTCATGGGTACCCTAGGGTTTAAGATAAGATAATTAGTGATTGAATTTTAATATACCATTAGTTTAACCTAGAAAATTTATTGTAGTATTTCTCCATCTTCATCTAAAAGAGGTTGGAAAATGTAGTCATAGGGAAAAATATTCATTAGGGTTGATCAGGCCCTCTAGTGACTTCTACTGGGTAATAGAAAGGATTAGGATAAACAATTTGTATTAGAACACCTATGATGTTCCAAGGGGTAACTTATAATTGTGGGTTGTGAGATTAGAATTCAAAAGTTTTGGTTTATTTAATTTCTCATGCATATTTATCATTTGATAGGTAATGTCAATGAGCCCTTTCACTTTTTTCCCTATATTTGTGATAGTCTACTAGATCCACCTGGTGATTAACTCTGAGGTATAGCACACTAACATATCATGCAACATGTTGAGAGGGATCCCTTACATGCCATATTATAATTTTCCTTTGTATCTAAATAAATTTATGGATAGTTGGTTTTGTAAGGTAGAATATATTAACCAAGATCTTGGAGTATTATTTCCCATACTATGGTTACAATGTTGATGAAAATGGTAACATCCTAAAAAATTTGATTCATACCCTCATTATATGTACTGAATAATGTGAGAATCACCTTTTATAACTACCAAATATTAAGAATCTTTATGATTCTCTCTACATCAGAGACTTGTAGAGGCTATTGAAGTATTATGTCTCATTTTTATACTTCTTTAGATCGGTCATGGCTAAACATATTAACCTTTATGAGATCGATGAAATAGAATGGGTATTGATCATGGTATCAATCTTTTTTGAGTGAAAACCAATTCCCATTTATTCCTTATGTGCATCTATGGGAGAGATTCAAATTTGTGCACATTCCATGAATCCCGCTATAAAAAAGGTTGAGAGAATTCTCTTGTTAGAGTAGCACTATGGAGGAATCTATGCATAACTGACTAAACTAGACTTAGATCACATAGATATCACATTAAATTTACTTAGGTAAACATGAAATATCTAAAGTGTATCATCATTAATTGTTTTAAATGACCATTGATTATCCTTTCTCTATACATTGGTTGTCAGTGCCTCATTCTAGTTCTAATGTTCTAATATATATAAATCAAACTATACAAACACATAAATACCTAAAACCAAAATACTAAATTAATAATTTAATGATATATCCTAAACCACATGGTGCTAATTAATACTCTCTCTTATATTTTGACAATAAAAAATAGAGATTATTTATTGTATGGATTATACCTACAACCATTTAAAATTAATGTTAAAATGATTCCCTAAATATATTTCAAGGAAAATTTTCCTTACTATAAGATATCATGAATTATGTACAGTCTTTTCCATCTAATGTGTATCTTGCTAAAAAATTCTCTAAATCTACTATCATATATTAAGACCACTTGTTGTAGACAAAATTATTTAGATCATAGGTTTTGATCATGTCACAATTTCTGAATTAACTTTTTAACTTCTTGCATCCATTCTACCCTTTGTTTATTTTCCTCCATTTTGGTTAAATCCATCAACCATGCCTACAAAAAATCTCTATCCCCTAATCTCACGATAATTATAATGCACAGAATAAGAAATCCGATGATCATGATACTATCAAAACATGTCTATAAATTATAATATCATGATCACGATTTGTCACACACTTGTAATTTATCCCATACACCCATAGGATTACAAGAATATGATCCTCCCAATCATCTCTTTGCATGCTGCATATCTTGGTGACGACATTTCCAATAGCTTTATTTTAAGCCTCTACTTATCCATTTTCTTTGGATGATAAGTTATGATTGTGCTACAATATCATAAACTCTTCCTTGAGATTCTTGGTGGTGCTATTTAGAAAATATGTGCTTTTATTGATGATGAATTTGGCTAGACACCCAAATCTATTTATATTATTTTCATACAAGAACTTGGCTATGTCTTTAACATTGAAAATTAGGGTCATAATAGCTTCCACCAATATTGTGAAATAGGCAATTTTAGTGAAGATATATCTTGCATTAGTACACTTATTAGGTAGATTAATTGGCCCTACAAAGTTCATTCTCCATTTCTCAAATGGTTTCTCTGATGGCATCGTATTTAATGGAATATCATATTTTTTATTAGGCTTGCCCATCATTTAGTATATATCACAATGTTCTATGACCCAATGTGCATTTTTAAATAGAGTGGGTAACAATAGACTATTTTTTAATATCTTAGTTGTAGTTGATTCTCCTATAAATTGTCCACTTGTTATTCCTTGATGGGCCTCCTCATGAAGTTGAGGTTGCTTGTTCTCTAAAACCACTCTATGCATTACATCATAGGGAATATAATTAATACATACAGGCCATAAAGTTTCTTGTGATTCCTTATTATTTTTATGCATATAGGGCATATAGTTGGTTTATAGTTAATACATAGCCTAAGACAAAATAAAAGAGAGTTAGAACATTTATGTTTGTATCTAAGTCTAAATATAAAAATATATTATTGTAAATAACTAATTCTCAATGGATTTTACTAACTTAGATATATAACATTACAAAAAATTTGATGGAATTATCAAAGATCCAACTGGAGAGAATCAAACACATGAAATGGAAATGCAAAAGTAAATAGAAGCATAAATCTATTGTTGAGAATGAAATCAAAACACATCATAATTATACTAATATTACATTCAAAATTCATTAAAATAGCTTAAATGAGAGGTAAAATTATAGGTACAAGGGAGGTATAGAGCCAATACATTTGGCAATGTGAACATAGGAAAATTGCTAAATGGATTATGTGATCCATGTATAATATGTCTATATTTGTGGGTAAATATCAAAGGTATCTTCACCCACAAATTTGACTAAAATTTTCACATGTGTATGTTCACCTTAAGGACCTCATTATTACACCTACGTAACCTCAATATTACACATAAGCAAGCTCAATGCATGTGTAAGAATAATACAAAATAATAAATATAGGAAAATAATATCCTACACTAACACCCCCTTAAGCGTAGCTTAGGTGGGTAAAAAATGGATCCTAACAACATGGCTTGATGAGGTACCCAATTATAATTTAACTCTAAAAAAAGTGAAAGAAAAGGATAAAATCCATAGGGATAAAATCCTCCCCCCCCTCATAAAAAAGAGAGAGAAAAGAAGAAGAGGACTAGAAAGCCCCCCATGAAGATGATCT
Organism: Torreya grandis; assembly: GCA_037957365.1. Classification (NCBI taxonomy): domain Eukaryota; kingdom Viridiplantae; phylum Streptophyta; class Pinopsida; order Cupressales; family Taxaceae; genus Torreya; species Torreya grandis. Next base: position 730,481 of record JARHVA010005492.1, read on the forward strand.
TGATGCAACCCATACCCCAAGAAGAATAGTAAAGCAAAGATACTTGACATCAATGAAGGGTTTCATGAATATATCACCTATCTTCTTTATAGATTGAAAAAACCTCAAATCAATGACATGTCCATGAATGAGATCCGAAATGAATGCATATGAATCTCAATGTGCTTGGTATTCTAATGTTAGACCAGATTCCTAAAGATTTGGATGGTGTTTTGGTTGTCATAAAATATGATTGTGGGTCACTTTAACTATATACCAAACTTAGTAATAATCCCCTAAAGATAAAAATCATCAATAGTATCATTTACAACCCCTATGTATTTGACCTCAATAGATTATAAAGTAATAGAATTTTGCTTCATTCTAGACTAACTAGTTGGTCATGAAACAAGTGAAAAACTATATCCTGAAGTAGAATTGCAATGTTGAATATCACTAGTTCAGTCTAAATATGTGTGTCTAATCAAGTCAATATCAATTCCTGCACCATAGTTAATCTTAAAAATATGAGTAACTTGAATGTAGTGGATAATCTATTTGGCTTCTTTCCAATGCATCTCATGTGATGTTTGTATAAACCTAGAGACCCTGCCCACTACATTTGAAATATCATGTCTAGTACGAGTTAGACAAATGAGGCTACCAAAAATATATGGATATAAGGTAGCATCAACCAATGGAGAATAACAGTAAACCTAAAGTTTGAATCTAGAAAGAAAAGGAGTTGAATTTAGCTTACAAGTAGCCATCTAAAACTATGAGAGAAAATAAAAATCATACGTAGATTGTGTAATGGTAATCCCTAGGTCAAACTATTAGATCTAAATACCAAGGAAGTAATACAAAAAACTCAAGTCAGTCATGGATAATATATCACTCTAATTAGTTTTCATTAATGCAAAGGAAGATGACTAACTCCTTGTGATTAATAGGTCATCCATATATAAAACTAGAATCAAGAGTGAATCATCCTACTGCAGGATGTAGACATTTGGATTAGAATGGAATTAGCGAACCTAAATATGAGAATAAATAAATCCATCTTGGCATACCAAGTCTAAGGCGCCTATTTAAGGTGATATATATATTTCTTAAGTTTACGCACTAAGGAATAATATTCTACAAATCCTTATGGATGCTTCATATATATCTCCTCCTCAAGGTCACCGTAAAGAAAGGAACTCTTGACATCCATCTAATTAACATCACAATGATGAGTTTTGGCAATGGAAAAAGTGAGTCAAATAGAATTAATTATAGATACAAAAGAAAATGTTTGAATATACTCTATTCTAGGAAATTATGAATATTATTTCACTAGCATCCATGATTTAAACTTATCTAACGACCCAAATATTATAAATTTTGTTTGATAGATCCACCAACATCAAACAAGTTTCATTCCTTTTAAGAAGGGGTACTGGATCACAAGTGTGGTTCCTAATTAAGGAAATATGCTCTTCATGAATAGTTGTATCCAACTTAGAAATGTCATATGCCTTATGAAATTATTGTGGATCACAAGCACAAGCAATGAAAACGTGTGGAACACCTTAAAATTGTGAACGAGTCTTCCTACCATCGAAGTAATTCTTGACCCAATCACCTACACTCTATAGAGTATATGTAGTACAAAGAATACCTTACATTGTAGAATTAGGAAGAGATTATTAAACTTTATAAATGTGACTATAAATGGAATGAGGTAAATCCCTATCACTATCCTCATCATCAAGTATCTGATTTGGATTATCTGAATCATCTGAACTATCATCATTTCTTAGTGAGTCAAATCAGGAGGGATAAGTGTCAAGTTTGAAGTCTGATAGATTGTCATAAAATCATATATTCCTTTTAATGAATAACTTATGTATTGTAGGATGAAGAATCTTATATCCCGTTATGACTTCTGATTACTTAGCAAATATGCAAGGCCTACTCTGATGTTCTATGGCATTACATTTATTATTAAGAATGTGGGAAATATATAGAGATTCAATTACCCTAAAGTGCTTAACTTCTAATATTTTTATTTCTCCAAAATTCAAAATTAGTGATTCCTTTCAATGCTTTGTGAGGAACATGATTTTAGACATAACAAGCATAGTTAGTGGATTCTAACCAATATTGTGGTGCAAGTGATTTTGAGTGTATTATATAATTTTTCATTTACTTAAAATATATATTCTAATGTTTTGTAACACCATTCTATTAAGGACTATATTAAATTATTTGTTGTTTAAAGTTACTCAAAGTGACGACTAAGATATCACCACTATTGTCTATGTGTAAAACCCTACTGGTTTTCATTGACTGTTTCTCAACATGTGCCTTGAATTCACTAAAATGGATAAAGACCTAAAAAAAATTTGAATAAAATACACCCAAGTTTATCTATAGAATTCATATATGAAGGTAAGCATGTATCTAGCCCTATTAAATGAAGGCTTTGAAAATGGACCAAAAAATGTCACTATGAATTAGCTCTAAAATTATAAGTGGCTATCCATGATTTGATTTCATCATATTTATCTTCAATATGTTTACCAAGCATGAAAACTTCATAAACATTATCATAAAAATAGACAAGAGGCAACCTTGTCACCATATATTGTTCACTCAGTTATTCCAAATATGAAATAATTTATATGGCTAAATCCCTAATGCCATAAGTTACTCACCCCATAGGAATGAGCAACTAATGTATTAGAAGGATAATCAAGAGTAAATTTTTAGATGTAAAACCTTGATTAGTTATTTTATTTCCCAATAGCCACTATAGTATTAATTTACAATTCCCTAATGACCACAGAATCTAGAGTAAAAACAACTCTCTTCTTTGATCCAATATGGGTGATTTGGTAAATAGATAAGAGATTAGTTGATAATGAGGGAACACATATGACATATTTGAATGTTCCATCATCAATTTCAATAGATTCGTTCCCATAAAATTCAATAAAATTTTCATCACCTACATAATACATAACATAGAACATCACTCTAAGGATGAGAATACGTCTTGTGAAGAAGCCATGTGATGTCAGGCACCATAATCATTAAATCATGTGGATGGTTGAGATGCAAGTGCAAAAAAATGCCTTGCCCTTACCTTTTATCTTACTACTACATTTTGATGTAAAATACTCCTATGTTTTTTAGCTCAATTTTATTGAATGAGGGATATCGATGTTGTTTTTATCAACAATTATTTTTAGTTCACCAATTTGTTTCTTCATACATTTTTTTTGGCATGCTAATTTCTCTTGAAAAAGGCACGTGTGATCCTCTTTTTTTGGGTTTCCTACCTAAAGAGGAGGACTCATATGATATTTTTTGCTTGGAATCTATTTTTTAACCTTCACATTGCTCTTGGTCCTTTTTATTATATTTCTTCTCCTTACTAGTTGAAGTCTTTGGTTTATCATGATTCAATAAGGCATGTGATTTAGAGGACTTCAATTTACCCATTTCGATGAGCTTATCTTGTTCCTTAGTTAATTATTTAGTTAAATTATCTAAGGATGACAAACTCCATGAAGCTCCTAAGGCACATTTTATAACATAAAAGGTAGATACAAAATGTGAGTAGTCAGGACCGAACTTGGAAAGAGTAGAGATGATCAATTGATCTTCTTTTTTATATATGCCACACAATTTTAATTATAACCTATGTGATTTGAGTTTGGTGAAAATGTCTTGTATAGTGTCAAAATTACCTAGAATCAAACTAATGATCTCATTATCTAGTTTATGACCCCTCATTACATCCTTCTTCCCAAAGAGTTATTCCAAAATGTTTCAAATTTCATATGGTGATTTAGGAGATTCAATGTGAAAAAGTAAGTCAGGAGAAATAGATAAATAAAAAGACCATATGCTTCATCACACCTATTATACCACTTAATTTTATCTGTACCAAGTTCTAATTCAGTTTTCATATTAATGATTATCCTTTATAAACCTTTGGTTCTTAAAAAAAATTGCACTTTAGATTTGTAGTCATGATAATTAAATAGAGTGAGAAGCAGAACCAAATCATTATCCATGATGCACTGCAAGTATAAATTGAATGAGGAACAAATAAAGTAAAGCACAAAGCACCCCCTTGAAATTATCATAAAAAACCTCCCAATGACATACGTTTGGCACTTTACATTTTAGTGTGTATACAATCAGTACTTTAGTGATTATATAGTTGGTACTTTATATTTTAGTGCATATAAAATCAACACTTTAATGTGTATACAATTAGCTCAATTTTTTTGCATGATAAATCTCATCAAAGCTTAAGATACCATGCAAGTCCAAAGATAACCATAAGCATGAGTACAGAGTTGATTCAAGTAACTTAAATTGATGTAACAAGGATAAGTGATGTGTACAGTCCAAATAAGGTACTACATAAAATATTTCCAATCTAATACAATGATCTATAGATAAAAATTCACATAATAAACTGCATAGATATAGTTGATTATGTTAATTTCATGATTTGGTGTAGTATTCACCATTTCATAATACATACAACAACAAGATGACTATATGAGGTTGTTAAATACACAATACAATGTAGTATTTATAATTATACAATAAACACAATAATAAATTGGTTATCATATAAATATGTGAAATGTATGCATTGAAGGCACAAATCACAATGCACACTCATAAAAAAGTAGACATTGAAGTCAACCAAAAATTCATCCATAAGTAATCAATATGTGTAATGATTACATAAGTGAGAGTAAAAGATCAAAATATGGATGTTTTACTTGATCAAAAATGTGTTCATGAGGAGAAAAAGAATGTGAAACTATGGTTCAAGTAAGAAAGGAGAGGAGAATGTTTATTTTTCTTGGGAGGGAGTTTGACTACCTACCAATCTAGATCTCACCATTAGTCTTCATAAAATGGTATGAATATTAAAAAATAATGATCAATAAATCATTATAGTGTTATTTACCATAATAGTATTCTTTTTTAATTAAAAAACAATTTAAAAAATTCCCTACAATTTTTGCATCATTAAAATTATATTCTTTTTATAGTACAATAGTTAGGAAAACTATGATAACTTTATCAATTCTTAATGAAACTATGAATTTAAAAATGTTTAAAAAAGGGAAAACTAAGCCACACAAAACCCATAACAATTTATGAGCAATTGTTTACTATTTTATTAAAATCAGAAAGTGGACAGTCATTTAAAAAAAAAATCAATTTAAAAAAGAAATTTGCAGATCTTGCCTTCTTATCATTAAAAACAATTTAATCTACTATCCAACCATCTTCAATCCTCCTTCCAGATATACAAAAGGTTACTTATATATTTAATACAGGTAAAATACATGCAAATACTATTGAAGTTTACCAATTAGAGAATAAAGGACTGTAGATGATAGACACAGATCTATAGGATTCTCTTTTACAATATTAGTTAGAATACAAAAATAAAAAACTACTCAAAATTTGAGGAAAATAACAACACAATGGTGTTCATTACCATAAAATAGCTTTGATACCATGATGAAGCCATCCAAGATCTAACAGGTGATAATTGAACACATGGACTATGAATGTGCAAGCAAATAGAAGCAAAACACTATTTTTGAGAATGAAATCAAACTATAACATAATAATTATATTATTGCATTCATAATAAATTAAAAATAACTTAGAGGATAGGTAAATTTATAGGTACAAGAGAGACATAGATCCAATACATTTGGCAATGTGAGCACAAGATAATTGCTAAATGGATTGTGTTCCATATGCAATATGTCAATATTGGTGTGTAAATGTCAAGGGTATCCTCAAACACCAATTTGAGTACAATTTTCACATATGCATGTGAACCTTAACGAACTCATTATTACACCTACGTGACCTTAATATTAAACCTAAGTAATCTATATACACGTGTATAAATAATATACAATAATAAAAACATGGAAAATAATATCCTACACTAGGAATATTTAGAGGAGCATAAAGCACAATAATAATTTTTTATGGGAACTCATCCAAAAAAAAATCATTGTAAATAGACTTAGATGTATTATATGACTATACACCAAAATCATAAATGTCTAAAAATATATTATGCTTTCATGCCTTATTTATCATTTTTAGATTCCTATTTTTTTCTATCTTTTCCTTTCATTAGCATGTCACAGTCAACTCAGAAAAATATTCAATCAATGGAATAGAATGTCATACATAATTATATCAAACCTATCGAGTTTCTATTTCTCATTTTATGATTGATATTGAGCTTGTGCAATCACATATTCTTCTATTTTTCACTATCAAATCGTCAAGATAGTCAATAAAGATCATTGTACAAGTCATGCTTCTTCATAGTACTTTTCAAAAATAGAAACTTAATATATGGTTTAATTTTCCAAAATTATAATACTTAAATATTATATATATCAAGCATTTTAATATTTATATTTTTACACTTATATAATCAAGATAGTACAAATAATGTTTAATCCAAAATGGGGTAAATCATCATCAATCTAAGGTTTTATAAATACACCTAACTTTAGAATAGGCTTAGAATTTTCTATATTAGTTTTTTATTTATGTGTATATGGATAATTGGTTCCTAATCACAAATTCTCAATTTTGTTTTTCCATACACATCTATGCCATATCCTTGAAAATTAGCTTTTGGTCATCTAGGGTCAATAATCATGTTACCATTTAATATGTATTATTTATAACCTTTAGATCAATTATTTATTTTATTTGAGATGCTTCCAAATATTCATTAAATATCCACACCACTATTTTATGGGTTTTAGTTAATTGACTATTATCGAACAAGGTCTATACTACTTTAGAAACTATCAAACTAGGTCTATACTAGTACAATCAGTAGTTAACCTTTCATTTGTTTCCATAGTTTATACATGTCTTGGTGGAGTCAGTTACATTTATTAATTTCACATGTGAGATTGATCACTAATAACATCCTAATATAGGTTAAATAATATATACATCTGCATGTTAAGGAATACATCAAGAAGTGGAATGATATATCACAGCGAGATCACACATCATCAAAATTGATAAATTTATGTTCACTTTTTGTTCTAATTTATCTTTATTTATTGAAGTGTTATAGCTACATAGGTGTACCAATAGAAGGACTAGTGAAACAACATGTATAATAAAACAATTTTAGAATCTGATAGATAATGATAATGTTCATGATCTTCATATACACTAGATTTCATCTAACGTTCTACACATAGATCAATTGAAAAATTACCTAATGTAATATTCCAATTAGTTTAACCAAATGAATCATCATCATCATCATCATCATCATCATCATCATCATCATCATCATCATCAAATGCTTACCTATTTATGTATATTATATCCCACAAACATGGAGTCATACCATATGAAAAGACTCCTAAAAACTATCATACAATATCTATCTAAGGTGATTTTTTATCACAACTCACATACGCTCAAATCTCAAAATGTATTTACACAGACATTTTATTCCATTATCTCACACACACATATATCTCACCCACCTAACTAATGTGACTACTAATAATATTTTTATAACATTACCCTTGTTCCCTCATGCTCTACTCCCCTTGATATGAATATTGGAGCATGTGGCTATAGGATTAAATGAAGGTAGAGAGGGAACCCATCGAACTCCGATTGACCATTGATAGAAGGGAACACATTATCGTACTCTAGTGGTGGTAATTATCAAACTAAATAGGAAATCATATATATGATCATCCTCCATTCCATGTAGACAAGAACATTATTTCACAATTGATTAAAAGAACTATGAAGATATGAACTATTACACCCACATACATTTATTAAAATTTACTGAGTGTTGGGCTTCTCACTAAAACTACAAAATAAACAAAAAATGAAGTATTTGAAAACTTAGTTCACGTTTTGAAACTGAGTATTCAATAATGATATCCAGAAATAGTGGTAGGTGGTAATGTAATGAATATGTTCACTTTTAATTCAAACTTAAATTTCATGTCCATTTAACCATCACATAAAAAAAAATCCCATTTAAAAAAAATAACTAATATTATTATATGATAATAATATTTAATCTATTACTGTATTTATTTATTTTATTAATTATTATATTATACACCCACTTATTTTGATTATATTTAAATTCATAAAAAAATTGTTATATATTTATTTACTTTATTAATTAATTAATACATTTATACTATACACCCTCTTATTTTAATTATATTTAAATTCATAAAAAAAATTATTATGTCCAGCTCACAAAGTAATCTATTTGTCATTGTAATCTCGTTAAATGTTCTGCGTGAAGTAATCTATTTGTCATGGTAATCTCGTTAAATGTTCTGCGTGAATTTTATTTAGCTCTATATGATGCATGTTTTTCGCATTCCTAAAGCATTTATAAAACTTTAAGAACTTCCTACATTTTCATGTGTATGTGGTAGATACAAATCTTAATACAAATAAGTTAAATAATGCGAATGAAGTGTGCTAGATAAAACATAAATAACTTCTAGAAGCCTTGGCTCAAGCATTGTCGTCATACACCCTTCAATTTAGCTCAAATATTTCTACAATTCGCCAACCACAAGTAAATTTGGTTAGTGTAAAGTTGGATGATGGAAGGCATATTTTGCCAAAGGCAGCTCGCTAAAGATTTCAATTTAAAATTAGATATAATGTTTTAGCAGATGTTTGGAGGAATATTATTTAACAAAACTAACTTTTAGTTAGTTATAGCGATGGGTTTAATTTGGTAGTCACCAAGTTGTTGGGGTTCAGTGCCCAAAATATGGTAGGATACTCCACGTTTTTAAGATACTCGACATTTTCGGAAGGCCACCTTTTTGACTTAGAATACAGTCAAATTTGGGGAAACAGAATTAGGGCAGGTTTTGATGCTTGCAATGAAAATGATGCCTTTTGGTTCTTGACTCCGAAGATGAATACTCGAGGCATTTAAAAGTAAACTTAATATATTTAACATTTTTGCTATTTTTTGTTTTTTTTAAAAGTGAAATAAAATTTTGGTTCTCTGCTTTATCTTTATTTTTTGTTTGATCCTTTTGGTAGTGATTCCATTACGTGAAAGAAAGAAATTTATTTGGAAAAAAATACTATCACTTCGTCTCTTTTCTCTTGCCCTTATGAATAAATAGAGATTGACTTAACAATTCTGGAAGAAAAAATCCTTTATGTTTTTTTAATTTTTAACGTGCTTTATATATATTATTAGTCCCTGTTTGCAAGGAATTATAAGAACTGATCGAAATAATAGTTCTTATTCAAGTAATTAATAAAATGTAAAAAAATTTATATTTGTAAAGTTTTCGTTCAGTTTTTATAAATTTTGAACATAATTTTTTTAATTAAAATTAATTATTTCTTTTTTTATTATCTGTACAACAATTTTTTCATATTCTCTTAATATACTTTACGAAAAATTCTAAACAATTTTCTTAACATAAACACTTATACATACAATTATAGATTTCTTTAATTACAAGATAAATGTACATAAACTTCCGATAAATCATACAAATTAATTAAGTAGTTTTACTATTTGGAGTAAGTAACATGGATTACAAGTCTTTCGATTTGCGCTCCTCCACCTTTGCTTCCGCCCTGGTGTGATAGTGCCTATGCTATCTCCAGATTTCTCTGGAACATTTAAAATTGTCCCAAAATTGGAAAGCTGACGGTTGGCAATCATTCCTCGCCCTTTGCAAATTATATGATAGGTATTAGCGGGTGAAATAAATGATTAAAGCGGCAGAAAGACGGACTCCTATTTGCCGGATCACGGATTAGGAGTCTTTCTTTCCACAAAATATTCTTCTCTTCATTTTAATGGTAATCCTTCACCTTCATGTATAGTATATGATATTCTTTTTTCTATCACTGTATCTGCTAAGTTTGGGTGCAATACGGATCATCAGTTGGAATGTCAACGAATTTCACGACATACTGAAAGATGCCGCACATCAATATAATTCGTCCTCCAATTATTTGTCCAACTTTCTTCCATCCGACATTCTCTGTTTTTAGGTATGTTCATCCCGCATGAAGGTTCGAATCTCACAGGTTGCCATTCCGAACAAGCTTATTATTAATATACACTTTAAGAGAGCATGCCATGATGTTTATGAATGGGTGAAAGACAGCGAATCTTTGAAATAATAAAGAATAAACTAATATGTCATTCTAACTCCATTGCTGGCACTTCCAATGTCCGCATTAATGTTGTATGATAAAAAATTCTGCTCTCCAATTTAATATTAAGTTTTCCCCTTCGTGTATGATAATCTTTTTTATTAAAATTATTTTTCTCTCCAATTTAATGATAAGCTTTTGTGTATGATTATATTTTTTATAAAATTAAAATTCAATATCTAAATGTTTTTGGTAATATAATAATATTTTAATTTTAAATTGATAAATAATAAATTTGTAAATACTTTTAATTTTATTAATAAATTTTTACAATACAAAATATTATATAATAAGAGTTTTTATATATCTAATTACTTGTTGTTTATTAAATTTTATTACTTATTTATTTCTTTTTAGATTTAGGTAGGTTTTTTTATCAAAGCAATCTTATTTATTGAATTAGTAAATTAAATTTTTGATATAAATATTTTTAAGTATCACTATTTTTGTATTTGTTTTTCTATAATAATCATTCTCAATTTAATTTAAATATTATTTGAAATATTTTTCAATTGTATTTTTTCCAAGCTGTGTAGTACATTAGTAGCCATGACTTATTCTAAATATTTCTCTTATTCTTTTCGAAAATATTTTAGAACTATATACATTCTATGTCTTTCATATTTTATTTTCTCATAAAATATTAAATTATTTACAAGAAATATTAAAAAAATAAAAAAACTTTAATAATGAACATATATTATATCAAACACAATAAAATGCCTTGTGACAAATATCTTTATATTCTCAAAACATATCAATATTATAATATTTATATTACAAAATTATATACAAATTCAACTATAAACTATTATCAATATAATGACAAGGACTATGCCAATGTATGTAATATTATAATACAATAGTTCATAAAAATTAAATGTAATTGTGGGACAATATGACTTTTAAAATTACATTATTATATAAAAGTGAATATTTTCTTATTACAAAAAGTTATATCATTTTCAATTAAAATGTGCCATTACTTAAGTATTTTTAAAGTAATTTTTAAAATTAATTATATTATTTATATTCAAATTGAACATGTAAATTAACTTAATCTACATGTTTCTCATAAGCATATTTTGCTATTTTAAATATTATTTTCTAACTATAAGTTATATGATGTAATTAAACAATCACAAAATAATCAAAGTAAGAGAATCAATAAACAATTGGCCCTTGCCACACATCATCCCTTCTTTCTACTTTATCCCATAATCACTTTGTCCACTTCCCTATTATAATGTTGGTAATAGCATTGAACATCATGAATTCACAAGAATACTATTGCTAAGACAGAGACTAGCCACTCCAAAGATTTAAATAATATGCTAAATTTATAATTTCTAATATGTAAACTTTCCCTTATTAACCTGAAACTTTACCTTCTAAATATATCAAATTAACTCAACACAAGATACATTATATTTTTAAATACAATTAGTGCATTAAAGGCAAGGACTAGCTATTACGCTACCCTTATTTTTCTAACTTCTATTATTTTTTTATTTGTAAGTCAGCCTATAATTTTATAAGGTTATATCATTAAGATTATCCAAAATATTGAATTTTATTTTTATTTATTTTATTTAATACTAAGTCATATATATATATATATATATATATATATATGTTGTTTTTATTTAAATTCTAATGTTTGTAAATATTTCAAAAGAATAAATTTTGGTTGCATTTAAGATATAAAAGTTATATTAAATACTATGATTTTTTTTATTTTTTTTTTGGAAATGTTAATTATGTTGTAGCAACATTAGGTGAAAATAGTTGTTTTATATTTAATAATAATAAAAATAGTGGTATGTTTAGTTTTGTAAACCAAAATTGATGTCTATATGACTCCTAGATTTATTTAAAATTGGGAATTTTTTAGTACATGAAACTATTAAAGGATATATGTATTTAATTTAGTGTTTTCATATCTTACTATAATTTATATGGGTCAATGTTGAATAACAAAATATTTTAGACTCATTTAAACAAGAAGTGTGATATAATAAAATTCTAAAAATTAATTATTCACTGAGTGAAGTTTATTAAAGATTAATTTAGAATGAACTAAATTTCTAAGGTCACTGTCAATCTTCAAAGCTATTTCTATAGATGATAGACAAAAATTTTACATATAATTATTAGATAAAACTATATGTAATAGATAAAATATATATAATAAAAATAATATGAACTAAAATATAAAATTGAATTAAAAACTAAAAATTTATATATCATATTACTTAATCTTTATGTGTGTGTATATAATCAATAACTAAGTAGCATACATATTTTAGATAAATTTTATGTAAAAAATACATAGAGATATCATTCTTAAGATATCCCATTCTATTTATTTAAAAAATAAAAAATTATATAGACAACTCAAAAATGATTTCAATTTGTTTAGGAGTCTATATTATCTGAAAGGTAAAATTTAGATAGACCATAAAAAACTATGAAGGAATATACAGATGTATATATGTATCTATGTGTGTGTGTGTGTGTGTGTGTGTGTGTGTGTGTGTGTGTGTGTGTATGTATATGTATATGTATATGTATATATATATATATATATATATATATATATATATATATATATATATATATATATATATAATAGTTTCCTCCTTGTATGATGAATTATATTAAAATTTTAATAAAAATGTTAAATAGATAACCATCATCAGTAAAATTTATTATATAATATTTCATTTCAAAAATTTAATGGATAGGGGAAAAAAAACTTCTCCCCTTGTATTACATTAAAAAAAATAGTTATCTTATTTATTTCTTTCCATATATACCATAGATCTCTTAAAATCACACAACTTTGCATTCAATCATTCGATAAATCTTAAAAAACAAAACAATTATTTTTAGATGTCCATATAATTTTGTATTTGTTAAATAAATAGAATAGGGTATTTCGAGAATGATATCTCTCGGTATTTTTTATATAAATTTGTCTAAAATATATATTATAGTATTTATTTTTAGCTTCTACTCTTGAACGTTACCACCTAATCACAAACAATACATATGATCACTATTTCCACTGAGAATCATTCTTGACATCAATTGATTCGACACAATTTACCGCTATTACACTTTAAAACCCCTTCATTAATTGTGAATTGGAGGTTGTTGTTTGACCTTTTACCTTGAGTAGGTTCTTTGTATTAAGCCAAATAATCTTCTGATGGATATCATTCATTAGATAAATCTTTCATAATATAAACGAACTTATTAATTAATTATTATATTTACCTAATATTACAATTATTATAGGGAAATAAATACATACATACATTCATACATACATACAATTCAATATTTTAAACTAATAACCACCAACACTTTAAAAACATGAAGTATATTAACAATACGTACTAACTTACCCACAACCCAAAAAATAAAAATAAAATAAAATAAAATTAATTCATCTCGATAAAGTAGAGTTTGAGACTATATAACAAACCCTAAAAATATTATATACAACCATAAAAACATGAGACACTCGACTGACAAAGCTAAAACATCCACAAACTAACCATACACCACTAAAACCCGATTATGATATTGCGTGAGTACATGGCATACAATGGACGAGACTTACATGAACGAATCTCTACGCATGTAGCACACGCGAATGGCGAAGTCACTAGCGGAGCAGGTAGGCACATCACATGAAGAGAAATCAGGATTTGGATGGTACAAGGGTCTTCGCTTTCATTAAATTCTCCTAAGCATTCAGATGGCCACGCTTCTCATCATAATTTATCCTCAACTTCACCACTTTGACGCCCTTAAGTATGGAATTGTTGAGTCCGATATGCACATTGATATTGCATAGTAACGGTGAGAACGGAAGGGAACAACTACTTGACATGAGAATAGTACAACACATAGTACAGCCGATCGAGCAATCACAGATAAACAATAATATGCAAAGGTGATATCAATGCATGTAATATATTTGATAAAGCTTTGAGTGTAGTATGCATGAAGATATATGATATACACAAACAATAGATTGAATCTTCCAACTGGATATAATATCATCCAAATGGATGGTTGTTCTAACTGGTGTCACTTCACGATCCACACAACAAAAGACACGAACAGAAATATCTTTATGCGTTTATTATTATTACCATATGAACTCTACACACAACGATTGGTTGCATAATAAAATTATATATACAAACACACGAAGATTATCTCGTACAAAGAGTGAGTCATGCCATATTAATAGATTTCTACGAACTCTCATACAATCTTAGAATATGTATTAAGATAAGTTGTTATTACAAGTCGCTCACACTCATATTTTACAATATATTTATCTTCATATTAATATATTTCATTTATTTAACTAATATGAATATTAATATTGTATTTGCAACATATAAGAGCATATATTTGAATGATACAAACCATTCATAATTATACACTACTATGCTGTTTCAGTGTCTCTTGAATTAAATTATGGTTTGGATAAAGGATAAATAGTTTTGATTTTTTATCATAATATTAACAAGGTGCGTTAACTGCCAAGTCCCTGTGGGGCAATTTGCAGATTAGTTTGCTAATTCTGTAACTCTATTGAACCAAAACATCACTTTTTCTAGCATGGTGGCACACAAGATGTATAATAAGCCTTCGAAATAGCAATCTACAAGTTTGAAGAAGAGATAAAAGAAAGTGAAATATCAAATGGAAGATCTATGACAATCTACATAACGAGCTGCAAATCCTGTTCAAATAATGAACTTTTAATTAGAGAGCTAATGCGTAAATGCCTTTAACACAGGATAATCCAATTTATTAGAAGCACCAATAGAAAACTAAAACTCATGATGAAAACCATCAGCCATAATACCCTTACCTCCTCCAGACATGTCTTCTCCAAGGAGTAAGTTTGAAACCCTTTCTTTCATCATTTCCATTTCTTCCAAGCCCAAAATTTATCCGTTAATTAGAAACTAACCATCTGTGGATATTTGGTAAAATATTTTACACTAATCAATAAAGGATTAATTCAAGATAATACTGAAACACATTTAAGTAGTGTAAATTTTTTGTATGGGAAATTTGTATGACAAGAGAAGCTGCTTTTGAATTACATTTAAGTGTTTAAATTATAACCTCAAATCAAATACAAACAATAAATAGACCAGACCGAAATAGAAATATATTATAGGTTTCTGTAAAATTTCATTCAAAGTAGACATTAGATAAAATAAGCACGCATAAAGCAATTTCCAGCATATTCTAACTCTCAATGCCACAAGTTAAAAGGGTAAGAATTACACTCTCAATCTAAAGATAATTACTTAAAAATGTATGGCCCAGCTTTATTGGAAGTCACCATTAACCTAAAGGTGCCGTGATTATAGCAATCTATCAGAAAGTGCAACACTGATAAAAAAAATAACTCAGTGAATCATAATCAGAAAAAATGGCAATGGTAAAATGATGGAAAGTATATGTCTAAATGATGGAATAGCAGTCGTGAAATGGAAAGATCAATTCATTGTACTATCTGTATATGAAACTGACATTGTGACTCAGTCACAATGCAATACTCTTCCCCAAATAGTGCTAATTTTGATAGATAATGGTAGCATAAAATATACCTAACTATATTGATTCTAATAAATTTGTCTCTCTAAATTATAGAGGGACCTAGAAAGATGACTTGTTTTTGTTGGAGACTAGAGTTAATTTCTCCACTCCTCATGCATGCAGTAGTTAACTATCAGTTAGTTAACAAATAGTTAGTTAAACAGTTAGAGAATTTGTTAGAGAGTTGGTTTGCATGTAAAGACTAAAATTACTCTTGAAATTATTTTTCTAATTATTGTTTGGATTCAAATCTATTTAAAGACCCTAAGGGCGCATCATTGTAAGCAGGAAAAATTGAAGATCAATAGAATCTCTTTCTTTCAAGAAATTGTTGTAGCAATTGGGTTGAGTTCATATTTTTTTGTTTGAGTTCTTATTTTTTGTATGCTCTCTTGATTCTAACAAATTAGTATCAGAGCTTGATAAGGATTTGTGTAGCAAAAGCACAAAGAGAAGCAGATATTGTAGAAGTGCACAGTTAGCAGAAGCGCACAGTAGCTATAGTCAGAGAATAAAGGAAGAGCTAGCAAGGAGCACAGAGACCATCATCGGCCGACTCCCAGACCAACATCGGCAAGAAAACTGACATTGGCAGTATTTGTGACCAACCGCGGTAGTATAACCGACATCGACAGTATTAGTGATTGATCACAGCAGTATAACTGACATCATTAGTATTTGTGACCGACTGCGGTAGTATAACCAACATCAGTAGTACTATCAACCGACTATGGTAGTGTAATCATCGTCAGCAATTGTGTTTCAAAAATAGCAACCAGAAAGCCATTCCAGCTTGAGAAAATGGTAGCGAACAACAATATTTCACAGCCTCAAATCCCTCTTTTCAATGGTAAGAATTATGATTTTTGGGCAATTAAGATGAGAACTTTATTTTGCTCACAAAATGTTTGGGATTTGGTAGAGAGTGATTTTGTAGAACCACAGGATGAGGCATGGAAAATCTTGGAGACTACCTATAAAGGTGGGAGTGGTGATACTTATGAAAGGCACATGTTTCTATGAGCAAGAAGACATGGATGGCATAGATTAGTTTTTAACAGTCGTGGGCAAACGAAGCCAAGAAAGAAAGAAAGGAAGAAAGAATGAATGAAAGAATGAATGAAAGAAAGAAAGGAAGTAAGTGAAAAAAAAGGAAGCTGTAAAGGTGTTGAAAAGAGCCAAGCAGCGGAACAGTTGAAGAATGAATGTAGCGGAAGAGGCGCATGTGATTTTTTGGTGAGATTTGGTAAGAGCTCCGCAGATCTTGTGTTACACATCGAGTGAAGCTGTGAAAATGTGTGTGTTGAATAGCGAGTGAAGTTGTCAAAGTGTCTGATGATCAGGCTGATTGTTGTTAAATCTAGACCAACGTGAAATGAACCCAGCCAAGTCTTGAAGGGAAAATAAGCAGTTAAGCATCAGGTGAAAGATACGTAAGAAAGTGGAAAGCTTGCAGTGTTGGACATAAGCATGTCCATTGATAGCCTTTCAACAAGCTACTCCTTAGTCTTAAATGCTGAGTGAACGCTCATTTAGTAATTGTATTTCACAAGGCGGTGTATTCCACATGGGTAGACAAAATTTAGGCATTGTAAATGCTGAAATAGTTTGTGGTAGAAATTAAGGGGGAGTGTTGGAGACTGGAGTTAATTTCTCCACTCCTAATGCATGCAGTAGTTAACTATCAGTTAGTTAACAAATAGTTAGTTAAACTGTTAGAGAATTTGTTAGAGAGTTAGTTTGCATGTAAAGACTGAAATTAGTCTTGAATTTATTTTTCTAATTATTGTTTGGATTCAAATCTATTTAAAGACCCTAAGGGTGCATCATTGTAAGCAAGGAAAATTGAAGATCAATAGAATCTCTTTTTTTCAATAAATTGCTAGAGCAATTGGGTTGAGTTCTTATTTATTTGTTTGAGTTCTTTTTTTTGTATGCTCTCTTGATTCTAAGACTTATATATTTGTAATGTCAATAAATAATGTTTAAGACCAATATGAATGTCGATGCAAACAAAATAAAATAACAACACTCATAGTAATAATTCAATTATTGTTGGATAAGATTCGAAGTCCACAAGCTTCAATATCCCAACTACGAACAAGGTTTTGTATAAAAAATTTGAGTAATATATTATTTCTTGGACACAAAAGTGCAAGAAGTTGTAATACCAAGAAGGCATTAGAAATGCATCAAATTACCGAGATCCTAAAATTGGAGTGTAAACTATATATTGAAAGATTTAAGAAAGAAAATATTTTGTAGGCGTACACTTAGTTATACTTTTCTCAGTTGTGTCTTTATTTAGAAAAAATAAATAAAATTATAGTTTTTAATAATCTTTATATTATAATAGCTTTCCGTTGACTCACCAGTAATTTATTCATCGGTATTGGTGATGAATTTTCAAAATCAAAACTGAAAAAAATGACCATAAAAACCAAAAACAAATTCTATCTTTATATGTCACTATGTAGTGCCTTGAATATCCCACAATGTGATCAATTGGTAACATTAAACTTAAAAATCAGATTCACTGCATCAAATGATACAAATTCAACTCAAACATGTGCGTGAGCATATTTGAATCGTCTGGTTCTTCCAATCACTACCAACTCCCTTTTGGGCAAGAGAGTTTTGATCAAGACATGGATCACAAGTCTGCCACCATTCTCAAGGACTATATGATGGATTCAACCCATAGAAAAATAGAGAAAATAAATAGAATAATAAACTTTGTATTAATCTTCTGCCAAAAAAAATAATACAACTTTTGAATCCTTTTATGCTAGTTTTCAACAAGGCTTAAGCTGCTCTCTTATGCATTTATTTGCTAAAAATAGATTGGTAGAGCTTTGTTGTTAGCTGATTTATTTTCTTTCATATATCAATACTTAAAATAGATTATTTTCTCTATATGTCATTTACAAAACAGAATAGTTCAAAAATATATCCTGGAAGTCTCTTAACACAACTAGAATGAGAGAGAGAAAAGGAATTTAATGAGTTAGATGATTGAAGCATGTTAGCATGTGAACAAAAACAAGGAATTAAAAGATTTTTAATGAAAATCATAAAGGATAAGTTGAGTTAGAAGTGACATGGTAGGGGAGATTAAATGGAGTTGAGCTGTAGGTCCACATCTACCAGCAATCCACCTTAACCTTGACTGCCATGTATATTAGTTATCCTTATGCTTTCTCAGAGATGGTCAAACACGTTCTTTGAAAGTGGATATCTAAATCTGCCTGCTAGTTATTCTTCAGACTTGAAAAACTCAATATGTATATCACCATTATTCAAAAATTCAGGAATGAAGTGATATATAGTAGTAATATGTTTGTTTTGTTTATGAAACACATGATTTTTAGATAACAAAATATTTAAATTGTTATCACAATATATCTTTGAATATTTTTATTAAGTATGCATAAAATCTAAGCGTACTCTTCTCATCCAAAACTATCTAGCAAGCTACTGCTATGGTTGTAACATATTCCACTTCAGCTAATGAAAGCGTCACAATTGGTTGCTTCTCCAATGCCTAATAGATAACACTTGATCCAAGAAAAAAAATATATCCTTAAGTATTTTTTCTATCATCCATGCTACCTCCTCAGTCACTATCCATATAACCAATCAACTTGAAGTCATTTGATGGTGTATACATGATTCCAAAGCCCTTTGTTCCAGCTATGTATCTCATTATTCTCTTCTTGGCTTTCCAATGAGACTCTTTTGGCTTATCCATGAATCTTCAAATAAGGCTAACCACATAGATAATGTTTATTGTTATGGTATTTATATACATGAGGCTACCGACTAATCTCTTAAATAAAGTTGCATCAACACTTGAACTTTTATCCTACTTGCTAAGTTTTAAACACATTGCAATTGGTGTAGGAGCTGAATTAACATTCAACATCTTGAACATTTTTAACAAATCATTAACATATTTTGATTGACATATGAAAATGCCTTGATCATATTGACTTACTTAAATACCAATAAAATATCTCATAAGCCCTAAATCCATCATATAAAATTAAGTTTTGATGTCTACCTTAAATGATTTAATTGATAAGTTTTCGGTAAAAATCAAGTCATCAACATACAAGCATACTATCAAGATTTATCTTTCATCATTCACTTTGACATATAAATTTGGTTCATTGCCACATTTTCTAAATCCATTGTTCAGCGAATAAGAATTTTTTTTACTATACCAAGCTCTAGGAGCTTGCTTTAATCCATATAAGTCTTTTTTCAGATTGTAGACATTGTGCTCTTCTCTAGGAACTTCATAACAAGGTGGCTATTTTACATAAATTTTTTCTTCTGAAAAGCTATTCAAGAATGTTGATTTGACATCCATTTAATAAACCTTCAAAAAATTTCTTCGCTGCAATATATAACACCATTCTGATAGTGTCTAGTCTTGTTATAGGTGCATATGTTTCATTTTAATCTATGCTTGGATATTGTGTCAAACCTGTATCTATTAGTATTCCTTTTTGTTTCTCAACTTTTATATCTACATTAAAATTTTTTTTGTAAACCCATTTTACTCCAATCACATCATTTCTTGTAGGCAATTCTACAAGATCCCAAATTTGAATATTTTCAATTGATTAAATTTCTTTATCCATAGTTGCAATCCAATTATTATCTTTAATTGCATCCTCAAAGTAAACTGGATCAACTTGTGTTAAGAATGCAAAATCAGAACATAAATCTATATTTTCACCTTCTTGTGACTCATCATAAGCCTCCTTTAGACTATAGGTCTTATTTTAAGTGTTTATTGACCATGATCTCAATGATGCAAGTGTTGGATTAGATGATTCACTAATGTCATTACTAGTTGAAGTAGCTGGACTTGGAGTGGTAGATGCTTCAGAAGGTGTTATAGGAACATTTGCTTGTGTAGTAGGATTCACAATTTTAACTTCATTGTCATCATTCTCATGTGGAATATTGATTATAATTAAAGCTGGTATGTCAATAATTCTATCCCATGCTTCTTATTCAACAAATTATACATCATGGATGATTATTAACTTTTTTCAATTAGATTATATAATTTGTATGCTTTGGATTTTTCACTATATCCCAAAAAAATCACTTTTCACTTCTATCATCCGATTTTTTTCTCAATTCTTCATGTATCAAAGAGTATGGTACACATCCAAATACTCTCAAATATGAAACACTATGTTTCATTTTGGTCCAAACTACTTATGATATCTTATTTATCACTAATTTTGTTGGATAACTATTCAAAATGTATACTACACATGCAACTGCTTCAGGCCAATATTCATTTGGTAGATGCCTAGATTTTATCATGTTTCATGTCATTTCCATAATTTTCCTATTCTTTCTTTTTTCTACTTCATTTTGTTGAGGTGTATATCTTGTTTTGAATTATTTTCTTATTTCATTTTACTTATAAAAATTTAGAAAATCATTTCATATATATTGACCATCTCGATCAATTCTCAATATTTTGATATAATATCCAATTTATTTTTCAACTTTTGCCTTAAACTCTTTAAAAACAATAAACACATTTGATTTGTATTTTAAGAAATACACCCAAGTTTTGAGGCAGAAATCATGGGTGAATGTCAAAAAATATAGATTTGCACTTATGGATGGTGTTTACATTTGTCCACAAAGGTCTAAATAAATTAATCAAGTGCATGCCTTGCCCTATAATATTTACAAGATGGAAATTTTTGTCTATGCTGATTTTCTAATATGCAACTCTTGCATGTTGTTTTAAGTGGGTTTAATGGTGTCAATATATATATATATATATATATATATATATATATATATATATATATATATATATATATATATATATATATATATATATATATATATATATATATATATATATATATATATACACCATTCTCTTTTTATACAACAGCTACAAACCTTTAATGTTTAGATGTCCAAATCTTAAATTTCATAACCAAGATTGATCCTTGCATGAAATTCTAAATATTATTTCAACAATTATTTATAATCCTTAAGGTTCTAAACATAGTTCACTTTGGATCTTAAGAGAAAACACTATAGTTATTGTCATTTTAAATTTTATAA
>JARHVA010005492.1:757500-782500 GCA_037957365.1 Torreya grandis
AAAACCATAACTCAACATGCCCATCATGTACCGAATATCAAATAAAGTGATTTTGGATGTTGATATGTTCTGATCTAGCATGAAACATAGGATTATTTGTGATGGCAATAGTTCTAATTTTATTACAAAAAAATGTAGTTGGATATTCTTACATCAAATGTAAATCCTCCAATATCCTTTGGATCCATATTGCTTGACAACTTACTACTGCTACTACAATATCCTTTGCTTCTACTAAAGAGAGAACCGTGTTTGCCTACTTTTTACTACTCCAAGATAGAACTCCAAAACCAAGTGAAAATACATAACTAGATGTATATTTTCTATCATCAAGTGAACCATCCCAATCAAAATCTATGTTGCCAATTAGCTCAAATTTTTGAGTTGAAGAATAATGAATTCCAAAATTTTGTGTACCACTCACATACCATAGGATTATTTTTGTAGCACACCAATAAGACTCAAGTAGATCCTACATGAATCAAGAGATGAGACTCGCATCACAAGTAATGGTAGGTCTTGTTATTGTGGGTTACATGAGGCTTGCAACCAAACTTTTTTACAAATTATCATCCACTTTAGAACTTGCATCTTCCTTGGTTAATTTCTCACAAAGGTTTTCAAGAGTTGTAACTATAGTGCATGTCATCATTCTAAAGCTTTGCATTAATTTAGATACATTTGTTTTTTGAAAAATAAATATAGCTACTACTTATTGTTGTACTTCTACACTAAAAAAATAATGCATGAGTCCTAGATCTAACATTTCAAATTTTGATCTCATTTTTAACCTAAAATTTCTCCATGAAAGTTTTATTGTTACCTATATAAATAGGATCATCAACATAAAGATAGAAAATGAGAATATAATTACCAATTTGTTGGACATATATGGTTGGCTCTAAATTGCTTCTATTAAATCCCTTATTTAAGAAATAAATATCAATTCTTACATACCAGGCATGAGGAGCTTGCTTCAACCCATATAGAGGTTTTTTCAACTTGTAAACCAATTATTCTTTACCTATAATTTCATAGCCCATGGGTTGTTTCACCTAGACTAAGGAAGTATGATTTTACATCCATCTGATATAGTAGCCAGTTGTGTTGTGAAATAACAGCCAATAAAATCTTGATTATATAAAGTCATGCAATTGGAGTGAAAGTTTCTCAATAATCTACTCTAGGTGCTTATGCAAATCCCTTGGAAACTAGTCTGTCCTTGAGTCTTTTCACATGCATGATATTTCAGATAGTAAATCCATTTCACACCAATCACCTATTTCTCTTCTGGAAGTTGTACTAATTTCCATGTATTATTTTTATCAATCCCTTGTATCTCATTATTCATATCATCAATCCATACCATTTTGTTTACTACTACTTCACATACAGAGGGTTCAACTTGAATTTTACTAAGAAAAGAAAAATTAACAATTAGATTAATATTACTCCTCTGATAAATGGAGTAACTAGATTCAAAAACCACATCCTGACTAATAATCCATTTATTTGTATTAGGATTATAGAATTTGTATCCTTTAGTTGCATCAAAATATCCCACAAAGATACAATGTTAAGATTCTTCATCCAACTTCTTCCACTTCTAAATTGGAATATGAACATATGCAAGACAAATAAATACATAAATATGAACCATTAAAGGTTTTTGACCACTCCAAGCTTCCTTTGGAGTGATGTTATGAACTAATTTTATGGGTCTTCAATTCAAGATGTATACTTTTGTCTCCACTACTTCTCCCCAATAATAATTTGGAAGATTTTTTAACTGCAACATACTTCATACCCTTTCCATAATTATACATTTATTTATTTCTCTAATACCATTTTGATGGGGGGTATAGACTACAATAAGTTGTATCTTGATGCCATTTTTGTTACAAAAATTAGAAAACTCTTTGAAAGTGAATTCTCCCCCTCAATCTATTTTGAGTATTTTGAGATAGTACCTGCTTTCTTTTTCAGCGATATCTTTAAAAATTTTGAACCATTTAAAAACATCAAATTTATGCTTAAGAAAATAAATCCATGTGTAGCAAGAAAAATTATCAAAGATGGTAAAAAATAAAGATTCCTATGCAAATATTTCTCTTGCATAGCACCATAAATGTCAGTATACACAATCTCTAAAGGAGAGTTTACTCACCAAGATTTGTGCAGCAGAAAATGATCTCAATTATGATTTCCAAGTGCGCACCATGAAAAATATTCTTCTTTTGATTGAATTGTTGGAAGTCCTCTCACCATATTCTTCCTGTGAAGTAAATTTAATCCTTGAAAATTTAAATGACCATAAAATTGATGCCATAATAATGAATCATCTATGGTTACTTTGAAGGAATGCCTAGTATTAGAATCCAATGTGAGAGGAAATAACATGTTTTCTATCATAGTAACCCTTGCTAAAAGATGATAAATAGCTGATTTGTCAAATATTTTACAACAGTTGTCTTTAAATACAATTTGATAATTTTTTCTACAAGCTGCCCAATACTTAAAAGGTTATACTATAATTTGGGAACATCTAAGTATAATGAATATAAGTAGTTTCTCATTTCTTAATTTTTATATGAAGGGTAACCTTTCCCATCACATCAACCTCTTTATCATCAACAAATTTTACTTGTCCTTTTACAGAGGCATCTAATTTGACAAAGAGATTAGATTTACCTGTCATATGATTAGAGTAGCCACTATCCAAGAACCACACATCTTTTTGATTTTAATTCATCAAATTACATGTGAAGAAGGTGGAGTGCATGGGATATTAAAAATACTCTTCAGTATAGTTGGATCTTGAATTGTTCATGTGATATTTTTTCTTTCTACACTCAGATTCGAAATGTTCATAATATTTACACTGGATGGTTCTCTTATCCAAAAAACTTTTGCCTCTTCCTCTTCCTCTATTATTAATTCTTACTCCTTTTCTACCATTTCCTCTATTATTATAAGGCTCCCCTTGAGATTTATTTGTTTTAGAAAAAGTAATTGTTGACTTGTCTTCAATTTTTACTATAGACTAAAAATCTTGAAGTAAACTCTCTGTAGAATGTTGCAAATGCTCCTCATGAGATTGTAAACAACCAACCAACTCTATCACTTTGAAGGTGGTGAGATTTTTGCTTTCTTAAATGGCTATCACCACTGGATCAAATTTAGGAAGAAGATATCTCAATATTTTCTCTATAATTTCATGTTATGTAATTGCTTCCCCTTGTATTCTAAGCTAATTCACAACACCTTGAGTCCTAGTAATAAAATCATGAATAAACTCAGCTTATTTCATCCTTAAATTTTCAAAATTTATTTTTAAGGTTTTAAGTCTTACCAATCTAACTTTTTCAAAACCTTGGTATGTTATTTGTAAATCCTCCCATACATTTGTTGATTTTGTCATACTATCAATACTAGGAAAAAATGAAATATACAATATGGATTGCATAGCAAATAATGCTCGATTGTCCTTCATTCTATCTTCTTTCAACTAAGTTTGTTGGTTTGTTATCAAAGCATATAGAGCATTCTAATCTGTAGGTTTTGTGTATCCCACTTCCATTAATTCTCAAAGATATTGAGATAATAGTAGGGTCTTCATCTTAATACTCTAATAATTATAGTTGTCTCTTGTAAAAAATAAAAGATGGAATGGAAAATTATTACTTTTTTCCTTTTTAGAGATCACTGATAAGTTGAAATTGATACCTACATAGTTAAAATTCTACAACCTGACTTTGATACCAATCAAACCAAAATAAAAGAAGCTCTAATACTATGTTGAGAGTTGTTAAAAAAATATAGATGAAATTAAAAAGTAGCCACTCAATAAAATAATATATGAACTCAAAAAAATAATGACTTAAAAGAAAAGACTTGATTTTATTCTATGTAGTGAAGCGTTGCTCATCATCCTCATATATAGCAAAGGAATGTTGAGTTTAACAAACAACTTAAAAATAAATAGTTAAAAAATATTCTACCTAAGTTGAGTTTAACAGTAGTCTAAAAATAAAAACATCATGCATTAATCATGTGAACTATAGTCTAAAACATAAATTAAAAAATAGACTAGACTAAAACTAAATTATTAGCTAGAAATCAATGAGTTGTAGTTGACTCCTTCAGCGATGTCCTCCTTCAATAATAAGAGGTGGATCTTCTACAATTAGTTTCCCTCAAAAATTCCTATGTTTTTCTTATCTTCTTACTAAAAAGAACATTAAACCTATTGATTTCTCAATTAAATCAAATAATAGTTGGATCAAATAAGGGACCAACATTAAACTAAAAGAAAATAAGAAAGATGGAAACCCCATAGTGAAATCTAACAACCAAACCTCTTAAGAACAAGATAAAAATATTTTGAACTTCATTGATGGTGAAATATAAATGTAGTGATGTGAAAATTTGGAAGAGATGCATCACAAGAGATCTTGTGAAGTAGACAACATAAATAGAAGAAAAAAAAAAAAAAAATCAATATGAAATTGAGCACACATAAAAATATTTTTGTAAGTATATAAACAATTTTTCATGGATTCCATAGACCAATTAGACATTAAAGGTATAGGTAAGAAAATATTAGTACTCATAGTAGTAGAGAAGGAGGAATGTGGAAAGGTTGAGTGATAAGTGCATCCATTTCATGCCGGCCTCACTTGAAAAACACTCCCTCCATCTACATCAAAACCCTATGGGAGATGATACTTGAACTCGAACCCTGTGGGAAGATGTAATGTCAAATGGAAAAGCATGGTTGTGGTGAAGAATTAGTTGAAGGGCTGTTACATTACATATTGTAAGCGTAATGAAAGAAGCTTCAATAAATTACACTAATATACATATGCATATATGTATAGAAGGCCAGCTCACAACCACCCATCTTGCAAAAAAAATTAATTACTTGTCATTATTAAATGCTTGACAGACTCTCGACTGATGTGAAAAAGCTTATAAAATAAAATTTTTTAAACCAATCAAAATATTTAAAATAATATTTCTTATTTGTTTTTGCTAAAGATCTTGCTATTTATTTTTAAAAATATCTTTCGACACACAAATCACTATCTTTTGACTAGCTAAAGGAGTAAAGAGTAATTCGAGGTTAATATCATTTGATTCATATGATTTCTCCCCCATGGACTAATAATCTAACATATATTTAATATATGCAAGAGCTGCAAAAGCTATATCTAAAAATGTTTAATTTTTAATCATTTACAAGTATGGCACTAAAATATGACTAAACTATTGTATTAAAATAATTTAATAGTAATCTGACAGTTATCAAACTACTTTGATAATGGCAATTTTATGGCATCATCATATCTATGCTATTCTTAACTTTAAGTTTTCACTTCCCATGAACCATTTTCCCATCATTTTGAATCATTCAAGTAAAAATTCATATATTCTTCTAAAACTCTTTTGTCCAGTTGCAAGTCTTTTAATTTCCTTTTCCTTTTTTTCCACATTTTAAATTTTTATTGGTTATATTTTCACTATATTTATATTATATTTTTATTATAACATTGTTTTATTATATTAATGTAGTGTCCTTATCATTAATACACTTTCATCAAAATAATAGGCATATTCACTTTAGCTGAGATGGGCTCATATCCTTTTTCAACTATTTTTTATAAAAAAAATTATTAGGAAAAATTATACTTAATGTAGTTTTAATATGTTATATATGCAATACAATCAAATTTAATGTACGCTTTATTTTAGATAATTTTTTTATCCATAGAAAGAATGGCTTTTACCATTTTTATATATATATGTTTTTTGGGTTACATATAATGGTGAAATCATGGAACCATGACAAACTTTTATAATTAAAAAAAAATTACAAGCCATATATTTGAAGTTTTAGATTTAAGAAAAAAAATTACTTTTTATACTCTAAAATAATAGGAAGAATATATGTTTTGAATTTTTATTTTAGAATATTATTTGCTTGACATCTTAATGTGTGTCATATTTCCATATTTTTATCTATTAATATTTAATTATACTTAATTAAATATGTGCAAATAAAGAACATCTCTTTACAGGTAAAGTATTTAAAGTCCATTTTAACTGATTGAAGAAATGCCCTGTGCATTATTATTTATTATTATTTAGGTTCTATTAGACTCTTTCCATATGTGGTGTCCCTCTTAGGGACTTGGATATGAGGCGTGTGGAAAACCATTGTAGGATTACGTAGTGAAGTTTCCCTTTGCATTTTAAACATTCTTTACCTAATTATATCAATAGAGGTGGTGTTGGGTTTGGTCATGCATTACTTGATATTGATGAGATGATAGTTAAATAATAAAAAAAAATTATTCAAATAATAATTTTACTTTATTTATCTAATCAAAAATAATTAGAATAAAAAGAAAATAATAAACAAATAAATATTTATATGAATCAATATTAGACAGAATAGATCTTGCTGGTGTTGGTTGGGATTACAAGTAAGATAATCCTTCACACATAGTAGCTGCTTTGATTGCCTTAGTTATATAATAGCCATAGTATATTTTTTGAACCGGACACAATAAATCCTCTTATTATTTTTGATTGAGGTGACAAGTAAGATAATTCTTCACATATACCAGCTGCTTTGATTGCCTTACTTATATAATGGTCATGTATATTTTTGTGTGTCTAATAGACCTTATATTTCATTTCGTAAGATACTCTAAATTCTAATAAAATTTAGAAAAAAATATTTAACTATTTTTAAAATAGTTAACTAAAGTTACTTGAGCTCTTACTTGCATTTATAAGATTGATTTAATATCTTTTAAGTATAATATCATTCAACTTATTCTTATTAAATTAAAAAAAATATATATATAATTTTTTTTTATAAAATTAATAAAAGACGTTTTCAATAAAAAACTATAAAAAAAAAAAAAAAAAAAAAAAAATTTGACAATGTCACGCATAGAGGATATACAGTAAAACATCAAATTCTTACAAAAGAGCATGCTTTTGTTTTTCTCCTTTCTAGTTTAAATATGTCTTCGCCATGGCAGCCAAATTTTACACTGCAAACGACATCTCAATCTGGTCCCGAGTAGCTATGGGCAAAGATATATTTAAAAATAACGTAATCAGCTATATATAATTTATATCAAGAATGAGATATGGGTTGCCCACATGGATCTAAACATAGCAAATGAAATCCAAACCTGATACTGATAGAAATGTTTAAACATATTTTGACCGACATTAATTTCCGTAATTTCTGCTTAGTGGTTGCTTGTTATGAACAGCAATGACTTCGACATTGAGATTGACTAGTCAATGTTTTCGATATTTCGACAAGATTTTGCCATGAAAAGTAAGTTGGCACGGATTTAATTTTTTTCGAACACAATCTAAATATCGTTTTGATGGATGTTTAAAGAGTAGTCGTTGTCAAGAGCTATCAATGTACGTTAGAAAAAGGGATAAGTATTGTTTTCCTTTCATTATGGTTTGTTATTATCAAAAGTTATGAAAAAACAATAAAAAAAATTAGGAGTCGACATTTTTAACTACGTTGATAGGCGTTCAATTAACAAAATAAGCTCGTCATTGAATACATAATTTTATGTCCATATTTAAAGTAAGAGGATGAATAGGATTATAGATTTTTGATGATGATGTGTGGTATAAAATGGTTGTTTTGTATTGTAGAGGTGGAAAGTTTATCATTAAGAATGTGTTGATTTTCATATGATTAAGTGTTAGATATGGAATTGTGAGTAGTCAATAAATCGAAGTAATGTCACGAGTACTTTTTACTTTACTAACAAATATTTTATATCAATATTTATCTGTTATGTTCGATGCTATTGATATATTTTATGTTAAATGCTAATTGTATGTAAATATACATAAATTTGTTTGACATGTCATTAATCTGAACTAATACTCTCATTAATGGTATCTTGAAAAATCATAATCTATATAAGTTCATCATCTATGAGAGAAGGTTTGATAACTATTATGTTTATTCAGTGGGATAATAAGCCCTAATCTTTTGATAGTTCAAAAAGCATATATTAGAGATTGGGCATGAAGTTGTTATTAGGTGAGTTAATCTTAAATCACTGTCTTTACATAAATGCAACAGGCAGAATTTATTTTTCTGCTTCAGATACTTTCTCATATGAGTTTAAATATGTATTCGCCATGGCAGCATAATATTACACTATAAGCGACTTCTCGATCTGGTCACGAGTAGCTCTGGGCAAAGAAATATTTAAAATTAAACTAATCAGCCGTATATAATCTATATAGAGAATGAGATATGGAATGCCCACATGGATCTACACATACCCAATCAAATCCAAACCTCATACAGATATAGATGTTTAGGCATATTTTGACGGACTTTAAATTATTTAAATTCTGCTTAGTGGTTGCTTCGACGAGAGCAGGCTTACGGAGGGATGTTGACATTGAGATCGAATGGTCAATGCTTTATATATCTCGTCAAGATTTTGCTGAAAAGCATGTTGGCAAAGATCTAATTTGTTTTGAAAACAATCTAAACTTCGTTATTATGATGTTTAAAGAGTCGTTACTATCAAGAGTGATCAAAGTACATTAGCAAAAGGGATAAATATTGTTTTCCTTCGTTTATGGTTTGATATCATCCAAAGTTTTTAAAAAAATGGGTTTTTAGTTTTCACTTTTTCCACTAGCCGATAGGCGTTCAACAAACAGAATGACCCATCATTTTGTACCAATCCTGTCCATATTTGAAGCAGGAGGATGAATACGGTCATAGTTTGTATTGATGTTGATGTGTGGCATGGGATGGTTGGCTTGTATCGTAGGTTCGAAACTTTCTCTACATGGATGTGGTGGCCCTCCAATGCTTACGTGGTAGCTATCGAATGGTGAATAGTCGATAAATCGAAGCAATGTCATGATTACTTTTTGCCTTGCTACAAATTTTTTTTTATCAATATTTATTTGTTATGTTTGATGCCATTAATATTTTGTGTGTTAAATGTTAACGTGTTTATAAACATATAGAGGTTTCTTTTATGTTTTATTAACCCAACTAATGTTATCATTAATGACATTTTGAAAAATTATCATTTAAATATGAGATCATCATTTATGAGAGAAAGTTTGACAATTTATTCTTCATATTTAGTGGGATAGTAAGACCCAATCTTTTGATAGCTCAAGATGCATATGTTAGAGTGATGTAAAAAAATAGACCAAACTTTCGTAGGCCATAAGTTTTGATCCGTAGCTTCATTTAAGCCCATCTTCACATAAAAATAAATGGTTCAAAAAATTCAATGTAGCCCTAATGGCCCTTCTGATTATAGAACATTTTTGATATTTTTAAAATGCCATAGCATTTTAATTTTATTTTCACATTTTATTTTAATTTAGAAATTGTCTAATTTTATAACCAAACTTGAACTTCAGCTAAAATTCATCCGATAGGTTAATTTTGGTGTTTAATTTATTTTCAGAGCTACATATATTTGCCTGCAAAAGTTATTAAAAATAGCAGCAGCTAAAAATAACAAGTCGAGTTTTATTTATTTTTAGATTTCTAAATTTTATATGTCAATGGCAATTCTGAGTTGAGGCTTGTGTATGCATGGGTTTTAATGATTTTAATCATTTAATATGAATAAATAATGGTTATTATTTATAATCTAGGCATATTAAATTTTTATTTATCGTGATAGTATTTTGATTCATTATTTGGTATGAAAGTATATTCAAATCATGGACATGTAAGAGATGTTGAGAGGATAAGGAAGAATTATTCAAATGAACCATAATATGCAAGATCTATAGAGGCAAGTAGAATAATTAACCAAGATTATTGTAAATCTAACACAAATGAGAGCATAAGATGATGTAGAATATGACACAGATCATGACGAAGTAATTCTACAAGAGGAGCAACAAAAGAAATACCACCAATGGAAGAGAGGATGGTTATAGGTTTAAAAATAAGGAACAAAGGAAACAAGGTTGGCATTCTAGATTATAGGGGAAGTTTAAAACTAAAAGATTTGATAGATTAAATAAACAACATGGAGAAGCTTTTCATATGATGAACTATGAGAGAAGAAAAGAAGGTAATGTTTGCCTACACGAAACTAAAGAATCATGTAATGATTTGGGGGGATCACTCATAGAAATAAAGACAAAGAAAAGGTAACAATAATATCAAATCGTGGAAGAAAAAGTTGAATAAGAAGACGAGGGAAAAATTTCTTCTTGTGGATTATACACAAACCCTATACATAAGATTTCAAGATTAGAGGTAGAAGGATCACAGTAGACAAGAGTATATAGATGAGTTTTATAAACTTTCCATACATGTGAGGCATGATGAGATTTAAGAACAGTTAAATGCAAGGTATGTAAAATGTTTGAAGTTCTTTATTCAAAATGAATTAAGCATGTATATAATACTTTTCATGGAGGATGCTTATCAATTAGTTTTGTAGCCAAAATAAAAACAAAATAGATAGAATTTCAAAGGAACATCTACTAGGCTGAGAAGATGATAATATCCTCCAATAAGGGGATAAGGTGGATTTAATAGAAATAGAGATGAATTTGATACCACTAGAGGATAATCATCACATTGTCCATAAAGACAACAAGATAATAGACAAGAGTTTCAAAACCAACAAAGAGGTAGAAGATTTCAAAGAGGACAAAGCTATGGTGGTGGTAGATGATGGTTTCCAAATCAACATAGGTCTTATGTTTCTTATGGATGTGGAGAAGAAGGCCATAGAGTGTTTGATTATCCATGTTACCAATATCAAGAAGGGAAGCAAGAAGATCACCTAAGAGTGAATTTAGTTGAAGCTAAAATAAAAGATCAAAATACTTAAGTTCTAGCTACAGATATTGGATAAAATCTCATGATGAGAATAAAATTGATTGCTCCAAGGAAGTTACATGTCTAAAATAAAGAAGGTGGTGATACATGGCTACAAAAAAATATATTTTGAATAAGTTGCAATTCAAAGATAATATATGCATGGTAATTATAGAGGGTGGTAGTGTGAAAATATAGTTTTTAAAGATATGATTGAGAAACTAGGTTTACAGTATGAAAAACATCATACTCCTTATCAGATTTCATTGTTTAAAAAATGGTATGAAATTACAATAGATAAAATGTGCTTAATCAAATTTTCTAAAGGTAAATCTTACAAGGTTAAAATATAGTGTGATACAATACTAATGGATATATGCCATGTGTTATTGGGAAGGACATGCTAGTTTGATAGAAAAATAGTTCATGATGGATCAAAGAACACATAAATTTTCTAGAAAGGTGGTATGAAAGTAATTTTGTTACCTCTTAAATAATAAGGGCAGGTTGAAAGCATGCTGATTACAAATGAATTTATCAAAGACATGAAGATGACATGTTTTTATGGATTAGTAATGAACAAAAAATAGAAAGAAGTGATGCATGTACCAATAAAGGCAATATTAGCATTGAAATAATATACATATGTCATACCTAATAATTTACTAGATATTTTAACACTAAAGAGACATATTCAGCGTCATATTGATTTGATTTTAGGATAATCTCTACCCAATAAAGGAGTTTATAAGATGAGTCCAATAAAATAAGCACAATTAAATAAGCATGTTGTTGAATTGGTAAGATAGGGTGTAGTAAGACAGAGTATGAGTCCTTGTGCAACACCAGCATTGCCAACTCAAAATAAATATGCAAGGTGGAGGATGTATGTGAATAGTGGAGTAATCAACAAAATTACAATCGAGTACAAGTTTTTTATACCTCTTTTAGATGATGTGATAGATGTTCTTGTAGGAGAAAAATATTTTACCTAGATTGGTTTAATGAGTGGATACTATCAGATTCAAATTCATGAAATATATGAATAGAAAAATAATATTCAAGACTAGAGATGGTTTATATGAGTGTATGATGATTCCATTCAGATTATTTAATGCACAGAATACATTTATGAGGGTGACAAAAATAGTGATACAATAATATAGTAGTGAGTTTGTGGTGATTTATTTTGATTATATTCTAATATTTAATAAAACTAAAGAAGGGCACTAACAACATTTGAAAATGGTATTAGAATTGTTAAGAAAAGATAAGCTCTATGTGAGTTTGAGGAAGTGTAAGTTTATGTAGAATAGTTTGGTACTTTTAGGATTTGCAATTTTAGCATATGGTGTAAGAAAGGATAAAGAAAAAGTAAAATTAATTGTTGAGTGGCTTATCCCAAAGTTCATCATAGAGGGAAGAAGTCTCCATGGTTTAACAATTTTTTCAAGAATGTTTATTAATAATTTTAGTAGTCTTGTTGAAACAATAACCAATTATATGAGAGGAAAATAATTTTGATGTATAGTGGCAACAACAAAAAAAATTGAGTTGTTAAAGAATAAAATTACCAAAGAAACCTATTTTAGCATTACCAAATTTTAGCAAAGTGTTTGAGGTTGATTGTGATGCTTTATTTTTTGGAATTGGTGTCATGTTGAGCCAATAAGGATAGTTAATAACATATTTGAGTGATAAATTAAATGAGGTAAGAACAAAATATAATATGTATGATGTTGAATTTTATGCCATTGTACAAATATTAAGACATTAAAGGCATTACCTATTGTCTAAGGAGTTTATCCTATTTATTGATCATGAAGCTTTGAAGTATGTGAATACTCAAATTTAGTTAAATAATTTACATGAAAAGTAGGTGTTTTTATTATATAATTTAAGCTTTTATGTTGAATTATAAATTAAAAATATATATAATTAGGTAGCTGATGTTTTGAGAAGGTGAGTGAGGTT
The DNA here is from genome assembly GCA_037957365.1 of Torreya grandis. Taxonomy (NCBI): domain Eukaryota; kingdom Viridiplantae; phylum Streptophyta; class Pinopsida; order Cupressales; family Taxaceae; genus Torreya; species Torreya grandis. The sequence continues at coordinate 770,360 of JARHVA010005492.1, forward strand.
GATAAATACTATGGTGATTGAAGTAGTTGGATTTCAATTTATTAAAGAAGTATATGATACTACTCCATATCTTCTATAGATAGTTGAGAAATGTAGGAATATATTGACATATGATACAAGTAATGCTTATGAGTAACTTATGCAAGATGGTTATATATTCAAAGGGAAACAATTATGTATTTCGATTGGGTTGGTAAGAGATAATATAATAAGATAATTACATAGTGGTGGTTTGGATGAAAACTTTGGTATGATAAAGATAATAAATTTATTGGATGAGAATTATTTTTGACCAAAGGTGAAGAGAGATATGAACAAATATGTTTCAATGTACAAGGTATGTCAGGGGGTAAAAGTACATGCATAAAATACATGGTTTTTCATGTTGTTACCATCTCTAAGAAGGCTATGGATAGATTTGAGTATGGATTTTATGTTGGGATTACCAAACACATAGAGAGATAATGAATCTTTTTTTGTTATAGATAGGTTTTTTAAGATGGTTAATTTTATTGCATGTAAGAAAACAAAAGATGCCACTAGAGTGGCAGATCTATTTTCTAAGGATATTATGCGATTTCATGGTGTTTTAGAAACCATTACATTAGATAGGAATACATAATTTCAAAGTAATTTTTGGAGAAATTTATAGAGTAGGATGGGGACTAATCTACAATTAAGTAGTTCATACCATCTCCAAATAGATGGACAAACAAAATAAGTAAATAAGAACATAGAAAATTTATTGAGATGCATAGTTAGAGAGAACCCCAATGATGGGACTTGGATTTAGTATAATCTGAGTTTACACACAATATTTTAGTGAATACATCAACATGTTAATAAAAATTTTAGATTGTGTGTGGGATAAATCATGTGAGTGTTTTATATTTGGCATAGTTAGCAATTTCAGAATGAGTTAGTGAGAATCAACATTGCAAATGCCATATGTGACCATATAAGGGTTTGAAAATTTTATTTTAATATATTTTTGGCATTTTTTCCATTTTTATAAATAGGACATTTTTTTAATTGGACTTGAAATTGAATCAAATTTTTCCATTATTTTAATTTTAGTGTTTATACGATAAGTGGAAATTTTTAGTTCACTCTGAGCTCACATGTAAAACTTAATAAAAACAACATATGATAAAAGTAGTAAGGTGAGTTAACTCTAAGAGATTTTTAGTTTTTATTGATTTCTTATATATATATATATATATATATATATATATATATATATATATATATATATATATATATATATATATATATATATATATATATATATATATTAAGGTGAAAGGATCACAACATACAACAGTATATAGATGAGTTTTAAAAGCTTTAAATATTAGTGGAACATGATGAACCATAAGAACATATGGCAACAAGACATTAATAGTTTGACATTTTTTATTCAAGATTAATTGAGAATTCATATAATACTTTTCGTGGGAGAGGCTTATCAATTATATTTGAAGGTAGATTAAAATAAAAATAATAGGCTTTTATAAGATCAACTGGGCCAAATATAATAAAGTCACCTCCAATAAGGTGGCAAGGTGGGTTTAATTCCACTAGAGGAGGATTACCCCATGGCACAAAAATATAAGAGGATAATAAACAAGAGCATCAATATTAAAAAAGAAGAAGAATATTTTAGATAGATAGAGGTTATGATTGTGGTATAGTATGGATTGGTCCACATAGATATTATGGTTTTTACAAATGTGGAGAATAGGGACAAAAGGGTTTGGAGTGTTTACACTATAATGAAAAGGAAAGGATGAAATAGGATTTACCAAGAACAAATTTTGTGGAGACTAAAATAAAATAAGAATAAAAAAATAATTTGTAACAATAGAATAGGAGAAAATATCATGATGAGGATAACATCGATAGCTCCTAGGAAAGAACATGTCCAGAATAAAGGTGGTGATTCATTATTATGTACAAATATTTTTTGAACAATATGCACTTAAGAAGTAATATATGGAATGTAGTTATAGATGGTGGTAGTTTCAAAAATATGGTTTCTAAATAAATGATAGAGAAACTAAGTTTTCAATGTGAAAAACATCCTTATCAAATTTCATAGTTTAAGAAAGAGAATGATGTTATAGTAGATAAAATGTATTTAAAAAACATTTCTATATGAAAAACATGTACAAATGTAAAATATGGTGTGATGTTATTACAATGGATGCATGCAATGTATTATCAAGAATATCATGGTAATATTACCAAAAATAAAACATGATGGAGCAAAGAATACATATAATTTATAGAACTATGTTACATAAGTAGTTTTATTACCTCTTAAATATGAAATAAAAATGGGAAACATTTTGTCCACAAAATAAACTATCAAATACATGAAGATAATAGATTATTTTTATGTATTAATATAAAACAAACAATACATATAAATGGTACAAATACCAACACAAACAAAAATTTTATTGCAATAATATATAGTTGTTATACTAGATGATTTACCACCAAATAGAGACATTTAACATAATAATGATTTTATTATATGATTATCTCTACACAATCAATAAACATATAATATGTATTCATTAGAACATGAAAAAATGAGTAAATAGGTTACTACATTTGTGAGGATGGGTATTATAAAGAAAAGCATGAGTCAATGTGCAAAACCAACATTTCTAACTCTAAATAAAGATGAGACATAAAGGATGTGTGTGAATAGTAAAGCAATCAATAAAACAACCATCAAATATATATTTCATGTACTTGTTTAGATGATATGATGGACGTTATTGAAGAGTATAATACTTCAATAATATTGATCTGAGGAGTGGATACTATTAGACTCATATTAGTGAAGTAAATGAATATGGAATAAAATTCAAAACTAGGGATAACTTATATGAGTGGATGGTAATGCCATTTAGATTATGTAATGCACCCGACACATTTATGATGGTGATGAACATAGTGTTATGAGATTACATTAATAATTTTGTTGTGATTTATTTTGATATTCAATAAGAGTAGAAAATAAGCACTTAATGAATTTGAGAATGATATTAGAATTTTTAAGAAAGGAAAAGCTTTTTACAAATATCAAGAAGTCTATGTTTATGTATAATATTTTTGTATTTTTTGAGTTTATAGTTTCAACAGACGGTGTAATAATTGATAAAGAGAATCTAAAATCAATTATTTTGTTGCCTATTCCAAAGAAAATCTTAGAGATAAGAAGTATCCATTGTTTATCAAATTTATAAAGAAATTTCATTAAGAATTTTAGTAGTATTATTTCACCAATAAAAGATTACATGAGAGAAAAATAATTTGTATGTAAAAATGAAGCAACATATATATTTAAATTATTAAAAAATAATATTATATAAAAACTTATTTTAGCATTTTCATAATTGAATAAATATTTTGAGGTGGATTGTGATTCTTCACATATGGGAATTGGTGTTCTACTAAGTCAAAAGAAAATTTCAATAACATATTTTAGTTAGAAATTGTATAAGTTAAAAATTAATTATTATGCAGATGATGTTGAATTCTATGACATTATATAAACATTAAAACATTGGAGGAATTTTCAAGTTCCTAATGAGTTTATCTAATTTACATATAATGAGGCTTTGGAGTATGTGAGCACTTAAAAAAAGTTAAATAATATGAATGAAAAGTGGGTGTATTTTCTTAAGGAATCAATTCTATTTTTAAGCTTAAATTAGGAAAGCAAAATTAGATATTTATCACCCTAGGTAGGATAGTGGAACTATTAACTACTATGATGAGTGAAGTAGTTGGATTTGATGTTTTTAAGGAATTATATAATGCTGATCCCAATTTTGAAAATATAGTTGAGAAATACAAGAATTTATTAATAGGTGTAATAAGTTATATTAATAAAAAATACCTTATACACTATGATTATCTCTTTAAGGCAAAAAATTGTTTATTCCATTCAGGTCCGTCAAAGATAATTTTGCATAGGGGTGATTTAGGTGGACATTTTGGTATGACTGAGACAATAGTTTGGGTGAAGGATAAATATTTTTGGCCAACTATTAATATATATGTGGAAAGGAATGTTTCAAGATATAGTATATTCCAAATGGATAAATTCCATGCATAAGAAATAGAGTTGTATATACCATTACTAGTTTCAAGAGTACCATGGACAAATTTGAGTATGGGCTTTGTGTTGGGGTTACCATACACATAGAGAAGTAATGATTCACATTTTGTTGTTATATATATGTTTTCTAATATGATTAATTTTATTTAATTTAAATAAACAGAGGAGTCCACTAGAGTAGCATATTTGTTTTTTCAATGATGTTGTGAGATTACATGGCATTCAAAAAACCATTACATTAGGTAAGGATACAAAATTTATAAGTCATTTTAGAGGTATCTATGGAAAAAAAATAGAAATTAAACTCTAATTTAGTAGTTCATACCACCCAAAAACATATGTACTAAAATGGGTATTAAACATGATATTTGTAAATATACTAATGTGCATTGTTGAAGCCAAGTCCAAACAATATGACTTGACTTTACCACAAACTGAGTTTACATATAACAATTTAGTGAATAGCTCAACATGAAAATAACTATTTAAGATTGTTTATGTAAGAAATCATCTAGGTATTTTATATTTTGTGTAATTACCAATTATAAAATGAGTTAGTGATGGTGTAGAAGAATTTAGAAATCACATATAATGGTTTCAAGAAGAAGTAACAAGAAAGCCACATGAAAGTAATAAAAATTCTAAAGCAAAAAAGATGTAATAAGAAGTTCAAAGGTATTTGATTAAATATATATAGAAATGGTGTATTTTAGAAAATAAATATTTCTCAAAAAAATATGAAATAACTTGAAATACAATAAAATTCATCCGTGAAGAATTGTGAAGAAAATAAATGACAATGACTATGAGGTGCATTTACAATTTTTTTTAATCTATCTTAAATATTTAATAATATTATCTATATTATTTTAGTGGACAATATTTTGAATTGAAATAATATTAATAAGTGGAATTGAAGCAATATGTACTAAGGAAGAAGAAATAAAAGATAGTGTATGTTCTAGATAAGAAGATAGTGAACACAACACAAAGAAGTTATAATATGTATTTGGTACAGTGGAAAGGACTAAAAAAAAAAGACACAAATTGAATTTTATAATGAGAGCTGAAAAGTATAGATAATAATAAATTCAAGGAATATAGTCATGAAAATAGAATGAACTAGATTGATTTTATTCATAAATAGAGCAACATATATATACACAAGATGCAAAACAAAATTTAGGTCAAAAATTTGAAGGATCTGATGTGTGGTCAAATGATTTGTGAGGTAACCTACCATCAAATATAAATAATGTAAATTAATAATATCTATTCTAATAATACCTTTCATAAACCAAAAATATTTTTAACTCAAAATAATGCAAGTAAAAATGAAATATAATAAAAACACCCGTGTATCATCCTATTCTTAAAAACTGACAAGGTGGATTCATATTATCAAATTATTTATATATAATCCTTCATAAGATGAAATAATTTTTTATCCAAAAATTTAAATCCATGTGAAAATTATGGTTTTTTATTCCCTCTCTTCTCTCAAGAGTTAGTACCGTGACATGATATTTTAAGCTACTTATCCTACATTGACAATATTTATGTGACAAGTGGGGTTTTTCTAAAACTATAACTTTCATGCATTATAATTGTCCCATATGTGTTATTAACACAAGGGCACAAAATGTCATTTGAATTCATTATAACTAGCTTATTGCAAAAAGGTCTTATCTTTTTCATAACCACTACATCTATCAATTGCTCAATAGAATGTGATGTTGAATTTAACTCTATGTTTCAGGGTAGTCTCTCACTAACAGGTCTTGTTTAACTAATTAAGTAATTATCCTAGTAATTAAACCTCAATTTATATACCCCTACCATGGATTGGGGTTGAAGTGATGTCAGGAGATGAATTCTTGGGTCAACACTTCCCTAAAAATATTATGAGGGGGAAGTGAGCTCCTACCCACAAGCCAATATGCAAGAAATAAAAATTATAGAAGGACTTAAGGGTTGTGTTGGGATCACCAAAATAAATAATTTATTTTGTATTTCATTATAAAAATTCCTTACATGCTTAGACAAAGTGACAAAAAATAATAAGCAAAGCATTTTTTAGCACTCAAATTTCTTAAAAGGGTCGAGGGGAGAACATGCATGCTAAACATAGATTGAAAAAAAAAAAAAAAACACAATTAAAATAAAAATAAAAATATATTAAGATATCTTAAATAAAATTTGAGTTCTTTTTTAATTTACCAAGTGAAATATGATGTGACGTTTAGCCCCTTGGCATTGTTTGTACTCGTAAAAATTTTAAAAATTAAAAAAATAGTGTGATTAAGTGGATTTTAAGCACCAAAATAAAATTTAAGAATATTTTTTTGGGATGTAATGTTGTTTTTTTTACTTGAAAAACCTAAAATAAAATTTTTATAAGTTTTATTAAACCAAAACATAAAATAAAACTTGTAAAATCATGTTAAAAATAAAATCGAACACATAAAAACATAAAAAGTAGCAGTCAGTGTTTTGATCATAACTTATAAAATATGTATCATTTATTCACAAATTTTCAATATGTATTTGATAGGTAAAATATGAAACTTAATTAAAAAATTTAGATTGAAAAAGTGAATAAAAAATTGTTATAAGATCTATATCAGTCATTATTTAGCATAAAAATAGAAAATAAAAGTAGTAGTCAGTAATTTGATTATAAATATTAAAATATAGTGAGCATGTTTTTGAATTTTTAAAGAATTATAATAATAAATGTACTTAAATTCATAGAAAAAATTAATACTAAAAAATTTATTAATATGTTATGAGTCATTTTTGTTTTAGCAAAGAAAAAAAAAGAAAAAGAATAAAAGACTAAGAACAAAATAATTTTGTGGGGTGCACAATCATGAAGAGTCCCACTAGGTGTTCCATTATGTATCTAATGAATAAAAGATAAGATATTAATATCATTTTATTAAGATAAAATCAAATAAATAACACACTATTTAAACTAACACCTTTACCCTAGGACCTATTAGGAGCAAATAACAAAATAAAAGAGAATTAAATGAAAGATATGCAATAATTTTACCTTTATTGAGAGTATCCTTAGATTTTTGTAAAATGAGAGGATAATTTTAATCTTTTGGACAATGGAATCTTTATAAATGGTTCTCTTACATCATCTTTAGTTTATTCACCTTGGCTTGACATGTTTGCATGGTAACACTATAATGGAGCTTTTTGGAGGTATTTTGGCAAAATAATATTACACTAAAAAAACATAGTTTTCAATTATCTTGACACTTTCATTTATATGTCTCAGAACTAATTCTAACCCTAGAGAGGTTAGGTTTCAAACTAACTTTGGTTAAGTCAATATAACCTTAAGTTGAGTTAGGTTAACTTTGGGTTGGATTAAAGATTATCATGAGGGCCATGTGAGAGACATGGGTCAAGAATGATTATGTATCCCAACCAATTATTGATATTTTACAAGTGGATTTACAACTCATATAAGATATTTAAGTTAAATTTATCAATTTATAAAAATATAAATTAATTAATTCTCCATGATCCACTTGGCAACTTGTCATGAGATTTAAGGAATAAATTCACTCAGTGAATTTAAAAAATAATAAATTCAAAAAGCTAGAAATTTTAGATTTGTGTGATGTCATGAAATCTAGAGTTATGAATTTTTTTAAAAAATATTCAGTAATTAGGTATGGAGTTTTCAACTACATATTTAATTAGGCTTAATCAATTAAGCAATTATGATCATGTTAATTGTATTTTCTAAATTTATGTAAGGTTATCCCTCAACCTTAGTCAAAAATGACAATTTCATATGTTTAAATTTGACTAGGGATGAATTGGAGAGACGTTATTATTATGTATAACGCATTTCCCCAAATAAGGATCTATTAATGTGATTCAAGGCACTTACATCGAATGTGTAGACAAACATGGGACAATCAATTTTTAATAGGTTTAATTTGCATTTTTTATAAGAAATGTATCTACAATGTGTGGTGAGAAGAGAAATTATGATCTAAAGAGGACTCTTTCTGCAACTTGTTGAGTAAAAGGCTATTCTATTGATTCAATCCATGCATCTTATTGGTTAACTCAGTGACTTGGGATTTCAATGTGGTGATTTATTCCTCCATGATATTTGTACATTCACGAGTGACTATCATAATCAATGTTGTATTTTTTTGGCATGAGATAGAAAAATAAGCTTTAAGACACCATTAGTAAGGGAATTTTTTAATTTGCATTAAATTGGAAGGGGTAAATAGATTTTTAATACTTTTTGGGCACTTATTAATTAGGATTACCAAAGGAAAAGGATAATTTTAGAATTTTAATGGAAAAACTAAAAAAAAATTCTAAAAATGACAAAAAAGTAGAAAAGGGAAAGAAAGAATGTGGGAATTTTTTGCAGTGATACGATAAAAACTAGAAAAGGTATCACAAAACATGGAAAAATAAGAAATTAAGATTTTTAGTTAATAGAAGTGGAATTTTGATATGGACCCGAAATGAACAAAATGTTTAGAATGGAATTTTAGGTGCTCCAGGAAATTTTAAGAGTCAACAAAACTATAGAGGGAGAGATATGGTGAAAAACAATTTTTTTTAAACATATTTTTGGGTTTAGAAACTCTTTTTTTCTTAGTTGTTTTTGCCAAACGTCTATTATCAAGTGTTCATTTACCAACTATCCTTAGTTTTAATCACTTTTTTTATTTTTTTGAAACTATTATGTCAGATATGGGTCCCATGTCTTTTCAGCTACCTAAGGGTTTAAAAGAATCTCTCTAGTCACCAATGCTATTTGAATGAGTACCTCTATCTAAAAAATTTATAACTATGAATTTACACCTAAATGATAGCTCTTGGTTTACCTCATAGGTATAAATTAGTCAATCAGGATGGGGTCATTTCCCTTTTCACTGCCAGGTCCTCTCAATGGGCCAACTACATTAGAGTTGTTATGGTACTCCTCACAATTACTTTTCGTAGTTATGCAAAGGGGTATTTACCCTTATCCAAACATGCAATGAAGATGTAAAAAATATAGAGGTAATAAAAAATATTTTCATAAATGGCATAACTCTTGAAAAACCATTTTTAAAAAATAATTCTCCAAAATTTACCTGCAAGCTGAGAATGTGTTTCAATACTAGATGCGAGGATTCTTCTACACAAATTTATGAACTACAAAAAATAAATGAACAACAAAATAAACTTCAAAAAATAACTCAAAATAACCCTTAGATCATAGGTCACTTTAATGGGGCAACTTCCATTAAGTAATCTCAATACAATAATATTCATGGATGCCTTCATTGGATCTCAACACTTACTTAAATACTAAATCTATTCTAATAACTACTGCTTCTCATGTATGTGGGATAATTAAAAGATGCTAATGGGAAGACTTATAAATAATATGCATCCATAGTGACTAATAAAATAATAATGCAAAGATAAGAGTAGGACAAAGGTTCCTAATAATAACCTTGAATAGTTTTGGATTTCAATCATTAGTGTCTTCTTTAGGCCTTCTATTCAATATATTATTATGACCTCCATGTTCAAATACTCATGTTTGAATGTCCTTTTTAATTAGTGTAATCAGATTTAGGCCTAATCCATGTTCTTAGTACATTATATATAAGTGGAAAGTTTTACTATGGAGCATCACCTCCATAGTTTAGTTTACTTTCAATTCTCTCACTCTTTTCCTTTGCAAGCAATAGGTCCAGTAGTAATTTTAAGGGTGATAAGATCAAATGAGTTACCGTTATCTAGAGATTCACCTCACTTATTAGGCCACCCATAATTTATAGGTGTCTCCATCCTATCACTTAAGTGAGGAGGCTTGAAAAACCTCTTTAAAAGTGCAAGTTTTGATGTTAACAAATGTTTAGAAAATTAATATAAATGACACTCTATGTGAATCGATAGTTTTATAATTGAATCTATATGGACTCTTTGAGGTATTTTTCAAGGCCAATCTCAATTCAAACCCTTTCATTGGACCTTAGTTTATTCATGGTAGATAAACTAGATTAAGGGTTTAATGAGTTGCTCGATGAATCCCCAAAAGGGGAGAGGTAAAATAGGGAATTCCATCCATACTGGGATCTTACATTTGGTTTACTAAGATACCCATAAATCTTGAATCCAATGATAAAAAATAATGAACATGTTCAAATAAATTGGGGGCCATGGCTGAAGATAGCTTTGTAATATTTAGGGTTACAAAAGTGAAACAATAAAAAACCATTGGTAAGGTTTTGGACTCCTTCCAATTTAACAACATATACTTGCTAATGGTTGTGGACCCATTTTTTTAATAGGATCATGGAAGGGACTCTACCCCACCAGTGAAGTTTTAAAAAAAAAAACAAGCTTTATCCAACTCTGGTAAATTGAGCATAACATGAAGTAAATGAGTGTCGGGGCTAGAACTAGTACCTCATGATATACCTTCAATACAATCTTTTGTGTTTGTTTCAACTCTGTTGATATTCACACTCCAACCAATTTTTCCTACATCCAAAGATGTATAAATGGTGATAGTAGCCATTTAATAAAGGGTTTGTAAAACCACCAATAGAGAAAATACTAGCCCAACTTAGTGAAATAAATTCATAATAAAAATATAATTATCCTATCTACATCTATCAAAGATCAATGATGTGACATATGGGAAAAAAACCTAAAAGTCTATGGAAATCTTGATTTTTGTATGGTTTTGTTCTCCCCAAATGATCCACGATGTTTATTTTTGTTTTTTCAGGGCTTAATTTTTCATAAATATTTTCTAACATTTGAGTTTTAAATTTTTATTCCTAAGTTAATTAATATTATATTCACCTTAATATGTAAATGGGCAATCAAATTGCAATAATTACCCTTTTAGGTTATATTTTTTAGGAAAAATATTATTTCATTTAAACAAATTATAAATTTTAATATTTGAAAAATAAAATGAAAGAATTTTTAATTATAAAAAATGGTAAATTTTTTTCATTAACCAATCAAGATGTACCATTTAAAATTTAATTATGTTTTAACTATTGTCTTTACAAAAATAACATTTTTAAATGTAGAAATATATAATTTTTTATATGATTGTGTGTTTAATGTATTTTATTGTTTACATTCACATAGATTTATATATAATACCTATAATTTTAAACATTCAATATGTTGGATGTTTAATATTAATATATATTAATTTTATGGGAAAAATTACTGTAATATTAAATAAAAAAGTTTGTGTCCAATGGCAGTATGCTTGAATTCAATGGTTCCCTCATATTAAATAGTACTATGCGTACCCTGGACCCATTTAATAGGTTTATAGGGTTTCTTTTCCAAGGTTTTGTGGCATTTTTTGATTAAATACCTTATTAATTTCACTACTTTATAAAATATAGTTCCTAGGTTAGAGTCATGCTTGTCACAAGGTGCATAAATATAGATCTATAATTATTTTTAAGCTTGGGTTCTAGGTAGTTTATTATTACATAATTTTTTTTTAAATTTTTAGGATGGTTTTGGTTTTTTTCCATGTAAATTTTAACCTACAACATGCCATTTATTTTTTTTCCCGCTGCTATGGTCATAAACTACTTTATTTTAGGTGTTACATGGTTTGGATGTTATCTTGGTGAGTGTTTAAATGTCGATCTCTAATTTCATGTTCTATGGGATTTTGATGTGTTTGTGAGGGTTTGAATGTTATCGTGACAAAATATATATTTTTATGTTTATTACCTATGTTTAGTGGTATAAAGTTTGAACAATACTTTTTGTGTTTTTAACTGAGTTTAGAGGTTTAAACTCTGAGCAACAATTTTTTAGAAACATCTACTTTTCTCAAAAGTATGTTAAGTATGACTTAACACATAGTCTATTTTGTCACTTATACATTTACTCATATTATTAATTAGTGAATTTTCCTTCTCATTACGAGCTTCAACATATCACTATATTTCAATGTAAGTTAT
>JARHVA010005492.1:785000-832500 GCA_037957365.1 Torreya grandis
CCCTTAACGTTAATGTCCAATTGTGATCCTTTACTATATGAATTCACCTAGAATCCTAATTTATATACTTGAAAAGAATCACTCTTGACTTATCATAGTGTGGTTCAGAATTAGGTGATGATTGCTCTAAGTGACTAATTTATAATTTGAGAAGAATAGGGTAGAATTGCTTAATGTGTAGTATAGATGATTGATAGATAAATTCTAAGTGAGTAGCAAGTATGGGTTTGATTTATAATTATATAAATTATTTTGGTTTAATTTCCAAGCCACCAACATTTTATGTGAATGGGCTAACCCATATGAATGATTTATATTTGGAAAATAGTTATTTTTGGGTGACGGTCAATAACATCACCCTTAGGAAAGATTAACTAATGAAATTATTTGAGCCTAAAGTTATTGTCCAAGAGATAGAAATTTAGATCTAATAATCTATATATGTTTAAGTAAGATATTTATGTAGTTTAAAATAGATTGAGAAGTTTTTGTAGATAGATAAAAACAAAATGAGATGGTTGGACTCATATCAAACATGTGGATATGAGAGAATGATAAATAAGAGAATATATGTGTGAAAAAGTCATGTATGGTAATGTTAGATCAAAAGTGACATCATAAAGTGTTTAATAAAATAATTTAGTACCTATAAATATCCCCCTTTTTTAATAGTATTTAAATCTAATACAAATACTATAGTAAAAGGATAAAGCTATACTTAATTATGTATAACCAACTTTGTCTTTGAGAGATAGCTCCAAATGTGAAGCTTTTATTTAATCAAAACTTGTGACTAAAATGTAGTAGTCAATGCCTATATGTGATATTTAAAATTTGAAATTGAAAAATGAAAAAAAATAATTATGAGCAAGGAAGGATCAAACTTGTATGTGAGTAAACAATGTTGCAATGTAACTTGTTGGAGATGATAATTTCTTGTTGAATAATTTGAGAGACATTCTCCCCTTTTGAATGACATGGAGATTTGGGGTGAAAGTTCCCTAATTTTGTGTAAATATATAATCCCTTATGTTAGGAAGTTAAATTCCTTAACCCTCATGAATATGGAGTAGTTCTAAGATCATTGAGTGTCATTAAACCTCATTTAAAAAAACTCAAATAACTATTATAGATACGATCTTGAACCTCAAGATGGTAAGGTGAGAAACACATAATGGGTTAAATATGGGTAATTACATGGATATTGAGTGTCACTAAGCCTAATGTAAATTACCTTTAAAATCATGAATCAACCATTGCAGATGAACTTATAGATTTATGTTTTTTCACTACATAGTCCCATTAAATTTTGTTTACAAGTACACAACTAAAATAGTGATCACTAAAAAATATTTAAATGTGTGTAAAACATATCATGCATCATTGAATTAGTGCCAAATACAAGCTATTATAGTGTGTCTATGAATGAAATCCTCATGCCCCATTGGATATGTACCACTTGATATACAATTATATGAATCTATATGCTAAATTGGAGAACCTATATCTCCAATGCATGTGTATGTGAAAACATTTAATTCATGTTTTTAAGAAACATGTGAATTTAGATGTAATATGAACTCAAAGATATATAAATATATATTTTGTCACTCATGTTTTTCTAAAGTGAGTGCATATGTATGGCACATGACCCTAGGATATGTACCAATGTGTAAATATTTGTCACATATCTAAACCAATATGATATCTAAACCATTATACAAATCTGAAATCTATATTATGTATCCAAAAATATTATTTTTATATTCATGGAGGCTCGTGTCTCTATGAAGTTACCAATTATATGCCCCCATTTGAGGTTAGGGATGTATCCTGAAAGTTACTCATCTCAAAATAAAGATTTAACTATATCATGTCATGTATAAAGACGTAATAATGTATAATCATGTCAACATATGGATAATATGTCATCATAGTAATCTAAATATATAAATAAAATATGTAATAAAAAGCATATGAATGTCATGTTGAGATAGATATATCAATTAGGTACATAGAAGTAACATCATTGATGTAAACAATGAATAAGCCTACACAATAAAGAGGTGTATGACATAAATCACGTCTCCAAACAAATGGGGAGAAAGAGAGACTAATATAATTAGATTTTTTTGTTAAATATTTGATTATGGATAAATTTTGATAGTGTAAAGGAGACAAAATAAATCTTGAGAGTTGATTAGATATAGAACATATTGCCTATGCATGCAAGGTCACTAACATCATATGAGGGAAAAATCATCAACATTATTGAATATATATGATGTTATTCTCTATGGTTTTTTAATCACTATGTGATCATATAGTTATTTTCACCTACTTTTAATACATATTTTTGCATGATATTGATACCTAAATCTGTGTGCAAATCTATAAATCAATCTCGTTCTCCTTAAAACCCTCAATCTACTTGTGAAGGGTATAAAATTATTTAAAATAAGAAAGCTTAATAAGATAAAATAACTCCAATCACTCCCATTTATGATTATCCACTACCTATGTATCCAATACTCTGAAGACGGAAGTCAAGCCACATATATTTATTCCCTTTAATGTGAATGTGTAATTGTGCTCCTTTGGTATATGAATTCACATAGAATCTAAATTTAAATAATTCAATATATTAAATCTTGAGTTGGATTTATGTTTTAAAACATAGATATTAACTTCTCCTATTGATTTATATCAAACTTGGGAAGAATAAGACAAATTTGATTAATGCATAGTAGTGTATAAATGTTTGGTAGATAAGTTCCAAGTGAGTAAAAAGTATGGTTTTGATTTATATTTATATAAGTATGTTTGTGTTATTTATCATGCTACCAACATTTTATGAAAATTTATTGACCCATACAAATTATTTATATTTGATAATAGTGATTTTGTGGTAAGATTCATTAATGTTTCCCTCAAGATAAATTCATTGACAAAAATGTTTGAGCTTGACATTAGTGTCATATAGAAAATAAATTAGATCTAATAATATAGATATGTTTAAGGGATATATTTAGTTGGTTTTACATATAATGAGAGGTTTCTATGAATGGATGAAAAAAATGAGAGGTTCAAAATCATAGAAAACATGTTGATGTGAGAGAATGGAAAATAAGATAATATATATACACACAAGTCATGTATAGTGAAGTTAGGTCAATAGTGACATTGTCAAGTGTCTAATACCATATTTTAGAAACCAAACATCTATATCGACATAGCCAAAACCACCT
This sequence comes from Torreya grandis, assembly GCA_037957365.1. NCBI lineage: Eukaryota > Viridiplantae > Streptophyta > Pinopsida > Cupressales > Taxaceae > Torreya > Torreya grandis. The sequence continues at coordinate 788,249 of JARHVA010005492.1, forward strand.
AAAATTTTATAATAAGGTTAGGTGTATTGGTAATATCATCACTCATGCCTACAATACTAACAACCTATATGTAGATCATGTGTCATCCATTTCAGGATCTATGATAAGAATAATATACATCCTCATCATCAATTTATACTATCTCTTCTACCTTCAACACTGATAACTCATTGAGTTATTGGGGGAATGACCTTGAACTCCTACATACCAATCTATCCAAACGCTTATCCTATTTAAACCCAAACATTCAGGTGACCTACTTATGATTAAATATATGAATTTGTCCACAATGATCCCAATACCATCAGATAACCTAAAACCTTATTAGCTCCCTAACATCCTAAAACCATCTTGGATGATATGTAACATTACCCTTGTGCAAGCCTCTGTAAATAGAGGGTTACATTGTATATGGACACTCTTATCCTTAACCCTTTGTTATAAATTGAACTAGCTTAGTGAAGTCCAAGTTCTTATAGGCCTAGATTTTCATAAGTTTTCCTTTAACTTTCCCACCACACCTTATCTCTCATGTGAAGTGAGATAAATACTTATACAAGTGAGAAATCAAATTCCATACCCATGCATAATAGACTATCATGACCTTATTAGTTTATATTCTATAAAATATTCTAAAAGAATATTTACGTACTTCCACAATTATGGAAAAGCCCCTATCATTATGTTAGAAGGAATGAGACCATGTAAACTCCTACTCAACCAAATTTTTGTAATCATATTAATTCACCAATAATAAATAATCATAACACCAAATCACAATATGACTAAAATAAAATAGAATATATGAATAAATATTGAGCCATGTTGAGGGGGAAACCTCCACAACCTTACAATAAGAACAAAATTCATAATATGATGATAAAATATTAACCAATACCTCTTATATACCCTAAATATGTTATGAAAACACCCTAGGTTGATGTTACCATAAATATTAAGTTATATAGATGATCACATGACTTAATTAAAGGATAATCTATCCTCAAGTTGGCTACTAATATCCCAATATATGTTATAGGCTAAGGTTGTAGCATTCACCCCATAAAACAAGTGTTTTCTTTATTATAAATGATAATTGTATGATTTAATATGAATTATTTATCTTCCCATTAAAATACTCTATTGATATATCTTTCCACTTGATAATAAAGTATATGATCACCTTCATCTACATTCTCTTGAGATGATTCATGAAAATATCTTCTGGTTCCAAGGTGATTCTTCCTTCATCATTAAGCATCAAAAACCTTGTTTGAATGAAAATTTTTTGGCCAAAATATGAAAGATGATTATCAGGTGTATTTCTTTTATTGATGAATCTACCATTTAGTGTGTATCTTGACTCTTTGAATTTATGGTTCTATCTTGAAGGAAGATGTTCTTGATGGTTACTAGTTATCATAAAGTACTCTAAATGGATACATTTTAGAAGAAATATTTATTTTAGGTGTCCTCTTTAATGGCATATCATCAAATAAAATTTAATAAGTTTACACCATTTTCTAAACACATGATGGTATTTTCACGGGGCTATTTTTATTTCATTGAAAATAATTGTGATTTAGGCCCAACCAATCTCTTTTTTAGAAGCATTTGAAACTGATAAGAGCTTTCCATATGAACTGACATTGCACACACCCATCTCAAATCAAACCTCTTGCCTTCTAAAAGAAAATACATGAATCATTCCTAGAATTTCATCTTGATTGTGTCCAATTTCATGAGGCATTAGAATCCCAAATAAAATATTAGGATCCCCCCTGCCCCATGGAAATGGAAAATATAGTTTTTTTTCAATATGTAATTCCACATAGTGAGTTTAAAACTATGAAAATTATAGAAAAATTAATAATTCCCCCATTTGAAACCATGAACTAAATGTTTGGTGTTGGATATATAAAATAGTTCACACATGAAGTGATTTATGAAATTATGAGAACATCATGATTCAATCAATATGGCCACCTATTGTTTTTTCAAGAACCTTACTACCTTGAAATTTTGTGTATTGCTAACACTTAACAGTTCATGGTAAGAGATAGTTGGTCGGAAATGCCAAAAATTTAACTTAGAAATAACCTTTCCAAATTTTTATTCATCCTTTTTTTCTTCATTGAACCCCTAAATTTAGAATAATTTATTTTCATCACATTTATGTCCTCGAATGTAATTGTTGTCATAGTTAGAACATAAACCTTTCACTCTTTTTAATTAAAATTTTTAGATGTTAATTATTTTGGTGGAGGAAATGATAACTTGTTGGCATTATATTATCATTAGTGCAATTGAATACATGTCTACTAGGCTGTGTGTGTGTGTGTGTGTGTGTGTGTGCGTGTGCGTGTGCGTGTGCGTGTGCGTGTGCGTGTGCGTGTGCGTGTGCGTGTGCGTGTGCGTGTGTGTGTGTGTGTGTGTGTGTGTGTGTGTGTGTGTGTGTGTGTGTGTGTGTGTGTGTGTGTGTGTGTGTGTGTGTGCGCGCGCGTGCGTGGGCGCGTGCACGTGCACGCACGTGTGCGTGCGTGCGTGCATGTGTGTATGTATTATTTTGGCTTACGAGCCATGATAATAGAATCAAGAAAATGATAGGTTATATAATTGGTCAATATAATACTTAACTGAGCCAATCTATCACAAATTTTCCAATTCGTTAATGTAATTTTTTATCACACTATTACTATAGTGTTTACATCTCCTATATAAAACCTAAGTGTTAATTAAAACATTCTTATTATTTTGAGAACACAACCACTGATACCAAATTAATTTTTTATGTTCAAGATATAATAATACCATTTCCAACTCAATGTTAAATAAGAGGCAAGACATTTAGGTGTTAAGGACACTGACACATTATTGGATATGCAATTACTTTAAATACTGGCATCTAGTTAGGATGTTTCGACACTATAAATCATACATATATTCAAATTTATTATTAGGAATCGTAAATACTAAAGAACAAGATCCATAGTTATATGAAAAAATGTTCCTTTGTTATATGTCCTTATAAGTGATGCTTATAATTAACATTAATGAATGAGGAAATAATAACACGAGATTAGAGTTAAGATGCTGAACAAGGAACAAAAAATTAGTTCATACAATAATGTGCATGCATTCATTTATAACCCAAAAAAATGATATCCAGCACTTATATTTTTTCTCTTTCAAGAATTATATCACCACTTACATTCTCTATATAATTTCTTCCATACACAATGGAAGACAAGTGGAATCAAATTGGTTTTTGGGTCCCCACCCTCAAACGCAATCAAGTTTGTCTACACATGGGTGACAAATTTCATTTAAAAGAAAGGAATAAGTTAAAGTGTAAAATGTTAGATTAATTACAAGTGTTGATATAGAAACAAAGGAGAAAAATGCAAGTATTTTATTCAAAGAAAGTATATATACTATCCCTAATGAACCAAAGGTGATAGATAATGATGAAATGAATAATCACTATGAATGTTTACTGAAGAGTCCAAATTATGTTATAATTACACTTTTAAAGTATTATGTTCTTAACTTTTTTGATGATGAATTTATGCAAAATGATTTACCCTTAATGATGAATAAAATTACATGGAAACCCAAAATTGTGAAATTAACAATGAAGAAAAATATATAGAAACACTCAATAGTGAAACTGAAAATGAATTAAACTATACATGACCAACAATAACTTAAAAATGTAGTAGTGAAGATAACATCATGTAAACACTAAATCAAAAAAATTTACCATTATTAACACATCCTAGGATTTTACATAGAATTCCCATGTACTTAGTTGAGGTTGATGAAAACATTTTGAAACCAGTGCCTTAAAAAATGTCTGATCACCATTCAAGAAGAATAAATATTTTTTTTTGGGTTATTTAATTTGAAAAATTAAATGATATTCAAAGATGTCAATTGTTTATTTCATTGATGAAATTGGTTAAGATAAGACCTACCGTGTATGGCCTAGGATTAAGAACATCTAATACTGAGTTGAAAATAAGGTAATTGTTGAAAATTTATATGATGTATACCATACTGTAGGTGTGAAAAGGCACTCAAAAGATTATAACACTACTTGAAGCATAATTAAAATTTATAGTGAGTGGTAAAATAGGGATAAAAATATTTATTATAAAAAAACATAGAACCAAACATAAATATAAAACAAGAATGAAAACAATTGGGATACATAAAAAACTTAATGGTGCTAATAAAAATGAGCTCTAGGAATTCTTTGGCAGACTTCCATAAAACTACAAGGCTATAGCAGATAGTCTTAAAGATTTACTTCCACAATTTTGGAAAGACAATGTAAATATTTCACCCAATAGAAGAGATGTAGTGAAAAGAATAGTTGGTTGTCATAACCGATAACTGCATCCAAAAATTTATTAGCTATGACACAAACATAATTGTACTTTAAGATTTTATAGAAATATCCACAAATTTATATTATTAAAATGATTTTTGAGATGGCCAAACAATTATATGTCAAAACATAATCATACACAAACCACTTTTTATTGTATGAAACATATATAATTTTTAACGCATTATCATATTTTTCATCAGGTACATTGTACTTTACATACTAGAAACATTTTTTAGTAGTGTGGCATAGAACTTCCACAAAAATCAGGTAGGGAATGCATTCCAACATTTTTTTTTGATACACTAGATGGATAATTTTTTAACAACAAAGCATGTTTGGATGGAACTTACAACATTTGTGGTGGACTGCCAAAATTGAAAAGTTATACCAATGAGGATAGTACAAGTGGAATTGGATAATAATTAGTTGGGTTTAGAGAATAAAAATTACTGACATGTCAATTAAAATATGTCAATGAATCTAAAATGTTTGAGATTCTTACAAAAAAAAATATCTATTTCATAATTTATGGTCAAATTCAAGGAAAACATTGTTTATGAGTATGAATGGCATATACAGAGATATAGATGGTTGGATGAGAAAATAAATTTAAAAAAATACATATTACCACTTGGATTTACTAATTTAGTAGTCAAATTTGCTGAGAATTAAACATTAAAATCATAAATGGAAGTTTAGCCACAATACCACATCTTAGTATAGGTTTCTATATTTTTGCATATAGCATTCATGCATGGGGTGTGTGCATGAAGCTGGGTTGGGGTTGGGGGGGGCGGGGGAGGGATGGCGGAGGGGTAGGAAATAAAATGATTTTTATGTTTAAACTAATTTGAACATTTATACGTATTCATTATATATATATATATATATATATATGTAGTGTTTGCACATAAGATAAATAATTACTGATCCAAGACTACGTACGTAATTTTATGCATTAAAATCACATGCATAGTTTTCTGCTTTAAAACCAAATACATTATTTTGTGCTTTAAAATTATGCACTTAGTTTTATTATTTAAAACCATGTACATATATTTATGTTTTGATATTTCATATGCATTACTAATGACATAAATAAATAATTTTTTTGATGCCTTCCATTTGGAATTGATTCAAATTACAAAAACATAAATAAAGACCCAAACTTACATTTTCTAGAGATAAGAAAAGAACTCAATAATGACAATGGCATGCAAGAAGAAACATATACAAGTTAATATCAGTGTAATTACAAAAATATTTAGTGACTTTTCTTATATTTCCATTATTTATTTTTTTATTTTTCATCACATATTACACCTTCACGTGTAGAGGGCAATGTAGAGAGTGAAAATGAATCTCCTAACTGCCCTATAGTTTTTCAAGACCCCCAGCTTGGTCAAGATAATTTTGTAGATCATATAATAGAAAAAAAATAAAAATTGATAAATTAATTAAGGAAATGAGGGATCCCTATTTAAACAACCCCCATCAAACTTACTTATAAAATACATTAGAGATATTAATACATTAAGTTGGCTCATCAATGAGTCAAATTGATATGTGGGGTGATTATAGAAATAGATGCAGGGCATACTATTATAAAAAATGGTTTCAGACCATTCTAAGAGATAAAAATAACCAAAGCCTAATTTTTTTCACTATTAATTGGTGCGAGAACTGTTGTGTAGCTAGATGTGATAGCCAAACAGATTGTAATGTGCTAGTGCACCCACAAGTTGATCAAACATTTGATTTGGCGTTGATGGTAGATGGTCTTTGATCACCCACATTAAAGCAATAATGAGCTACCCATTTATTTTTAAGAAAAATCTATTGTGAATTTGTCCTTAATGAAGTGTCAAATTATTTTGATTTCTTAGATTTTAAGTGCAAAGCAAAAGGCTTTACACATGATAGGTTGGGTTCATGTCGTGCACCTAATTAGCGTGGGAGAGGACATATTGATAAACCACATCCTACTTAGATAATTCTCTCTATAGTAAAGGAGACTATACATATTTATACTTTGTATGCACTTAAGGAACTTACTAACACCCTCGTTTAACATACAAGTCAGGTTTCTCATACCACTGCTAATAAGGGTGGACATGGGGAGGCTTCATCAAGTGATATTGCCTGACCTCACCATCATAACTCATGTGGTGCTATATGCAATGGACTTGAGGAGGATGAGGATAATTTCATACATCCTACTCATGATAGTCATTCTAGGGGATCAGATGATATTGATCTCATTGATGTGTTTTAGTCATCCACATTTGGTCTAGACCCCTTGCCTATAACTTCCTAGGTATCTTGTATATGTTATATGTTGTTAGCAAAAATTTAGGTCCATTTTTAAATTTAAAATATTTGTATAATTTAGGAGGAAATAATTATTGTTCATAAAAATCTTAATAATGTATATTAAATTCTTATGTTTTAGGAGGATTATGGATAGTATATAAGCACATATGTTGCTAAAATTTTTCCCATATACACATATATAGAGATAATTTTTAATGATTAATTTATTTTATGGTTCATTATATATATGTACTTGTATATGTGCTCAAGTGACTCACAATTATATTTTAGTTATTTAGTTGATGGCCATGCTAGACACTTCACCATCTATTCGAGCACGAGCAAATGTAGGCATTGTTGCTAAGATTTCATCTACACAACAACTGACCGAGGTATGAAATTTATTTTAATAAAAGTGTAAATATGAATTTGTGTTTTTTAACTTTCCTTTGTACTTTTTCAAATAACTAATGCATAAAATAATTATCTATATATAATCCTTCGACAATGTCTTCTAGTGTTGTTCAAATGATTAACAGACATCACATAGAAAAATATAACTTAGTTTTTAAATTTAGTTATTATATTTTAATGATTTAGTTAGTTAATTTAATTTTTTATGAGTTAATTTTCAATACTTATCTTCTATATATATTTACATGATCTTACTTATGTTGGTTCTCTTTTTCACACTCATGTTCACTACCCTCAACCTATCATTATGCTTATTGAGCACCAGGGGAAAATTGATTGTGACCACTAGATTTCATATGGCTTAGCTAGAACCATTGCTCCTTGTATTTGATAGGGTGGTATATTTCTTCTAAAACCTCGATAAGGAGGACCTTGATCTCTGAATGGCTAATATGCGGTCTGATTTTATTGTTGATAATGTCTACCCTGGTATACCTACCTTTTGAGTTAAACTATTTCATTCCCAAAAGATTGCAACAAACATTTTAAATATCCAATCTCGCAAGCCTTATTAGAAGGGGATACAAATTAATCTTGGGGGGATGGAATGAGGGATAATTATGGAATTTGAGGAACCTGAGGGGGTGGGATATATTACAACTCTAGGAATATAGGCATTGGGGGCCTTCAAGAAAGCTTACCAACTTGTATCAAACTATTTTTTGCTCTTATGATAACCTCATAAGCATTTGGAAAGGTTTTACCACCCACAGACTATATCATCACACTAATATTAGAATCAAGGGCTCTTAGATAGTACAAAAGGCATATTCTAGCGATGGTCTAATCACTATAGGAATCATAATCCTTATCTTTTATAATCTGAGGTTAAAGTCAAACATGAACTCATGGGGATCTCTCTAAATGGTAGTCAGCTACTCAACTAATGATAGGTGTTTAGATTTATCTTAAAATGAATGACTAAGGTTTCACCTAACTCATCCCAGGTAGTATTGGAATTCAAAGGAATATTTGTATACTAATGTAATGCTTTTCCTTTGAAAGAAGCAACAAGCAATCTGATAGCTACATTATCTTTAACAACATTATGAATGAAGTAAAGGTTGGCAACATCCTAGATGTGTTCAATATCAATTGCTTGATGTTATCTTGGGAAGAATGGGATAGTTTTAATGGAAGACATAGGAATGTCATCAAAATGGGCCAAATTCAATGGACTACCTCTATTGAATGGGATAAACAATTAATTCCTAATAGCCATTTGGGTAGTTGGGATTATACTACTTAAGATAATAAGATGACTAAGATCTAAATATTGATTTTTGAGATAATGTCTTATCTTATTAAATATTTATTTCTTATATTAAACAACACGTAGTTCAATGAATTCATAAGGAGTACTTTTACTAGATGGCCTTATAGTAATCTTTGGCATGAGAATGCTATCTAAAAACTTGAAGAATCTTCAACTTATAATGATGGTGGATGTATTTTGCTAATATAGATGCTTCTCCTTAGCTCCAAATTTTAGCTGTCCCAAATAGAATGGGTCCTATTGGGCATGCAAGAATTGTTGGCATCCTAAGTTGTATCCTATCTGAAAATGGGATTATTTAGATCCTTTTTCTCAAACCTAGTCCAACATGGGACTGACCCTAGGCTGTGGGTAACCTAATATTGGGTTAAAAATCTAGAAAATTTTGGATTCCTTTTGGGGCTATCACCTAAAATAAACCTAAAGTAGCTTCTTTCTATAAAAAGGGGAGTTAGATTGAAAATAATGCACAAAACATGTAAAAATGAGGTGATGCACCAAATGTTGTGATTCTTATACTTTCATAACATACACTATAGGACACTTTCAATAATACTAAACATCATTTCATTCACTCTCTAATTAGATTACACATAATTATTTCATAAAAAGGCATGGAATAACTATTGACTTGACATTGGAGGGCAGTTGTCCACTTTTAAACTGACTAACAGACTATATATGCACTTATTATGACATGCAATAAATACCAAAATACTTCATGAATATGAGTAAACTTAGAAAAAAATAAGGAACACATATATTCACTTAACCACATCAAAAAACTTATGAAACACACTTTGATTTAACTTTCAAATTAAGGGATTTAGTCTTTTATTGCATGAAATAAGTGTTACAATACAAATCTTTTAGAGTCTAGTCATGCCAAAAATAGGGGATCCTTTTCAAGGCTTAGAAGCCTATATTTATAGTATAATGGGATGAGAGAGACAGGGATCATTATAGAGAAGGATGGATAAGGGAGAAAAATGATCAAGATTTCAAATAATTCTAGCATTAATTCCATTAGAAAAGATCTTAATGCCTAAGATTACTTTTGGAAGGTAGTCATAACAACCATATTAGTCTCTTTCAATCTATTTTTGGCCTAAATTGATGCTCTTTATGATTACAATGATGGGATTAATTCATTTGAAAGTTGAATTCTAGCATCGAAGTAGTTACAAAAACCAGATCAATTTGTTATGATCTCATTCTAGCATGGATTGCTCCCTAATGGTTCATTTTTTGCATGTAAGAGTCAAGAAAAGGGTTATAATCATGCTACTATCTTTGGTGATGAACCCTTTGAAACTGATGTATCTACCTCTATGGCCTCCCTTTAAAACATTTTATTTGGTTTGACCTTGACTATATTCAACCTTTATTTAAAGTTTCAAGGCTTTAACTTTTGATAATATCCCTTGATCTTTATTTGGGTTTGTAAAAATGTACCACTTGGTAGCTCGCCATTTGTTCTCAAGATCCTTCTATTAGCTTCATCTGCCCCTCTGCTTGCACCACATGGTGGCCTCACATTCATCATGAGCTTAGTTGACCCTTTAAACTTGCATGTACCATTGATATTATCTACATGGCTTAATGCATGTCATTGATCTTTATAAGTAAGATATCAAACACACATAGTTGATCACCCTATTTTCCATGATCATGAAAATTGACACCACTGTGTTTAATCTTAATATCCTCTAACTTTTTGACCCTGAATTGAACCATTAGATCTTCATGACATGATTTAATGTGCACCATTGATCTAAATGGACCCATTAACTATGTAAAATTACTACTCACAATTGGATCTTGACTCAACTTCCATGATTTGGACACTTTTAACTTATCATTTGGTGTTGGGATATACTAACATATTGGCCTCCGCTCACCATTGATATACTTTAGTATAATTTAATACACATCATTAGATCTGATGGACCAACTGACACTATCCTCACCCATGAATCGTTAGATTTTCATTCAATTACCCAATATCTTGACACTTGTTAGCCTTGCATTCATCCTTAGAACATTTGAATTCAAATGGATATTTTCCATGACTTTTATTTTACATCCCCACTAATGTCTCATTCTTTTTATTCAACTTTGATGACTTGTAACTTAAGATAGATGCCTCATCAAGTCACAAATTTTGTAGAGAATATTCAAGGTATGAAGAACATCACGTCCATGTAATCCTTTGACTCTGTGAGGCCTCCTAAGTGAACTTATAAAATGCACAATCAAGCTAACCAATCTATTTATGCATGACATGCCATGATAGTCTAGTATTCAAAGCTTGATTTTTTTATCTTTTGACCATTAATGGGTCGGGAACTCTGCTTAGATTCTCTATCTAGGTAAAATCTTGGTATTTAGACCAAAATTGGACAACACAACTAGCCCAAAAGTAACCAATAAATAATGAACTGATGGACTTTAAGGAACATACCCTTAAACCTAAAAATGAAATAAAAATTAGTGGCCAACAAGATAGATCAAATAACAACTACTGTAATAAAAATAATTTGAAGAGATTATCTTTATTTTAGTTTTATATTTGAGATATGAGAGGCATAATTAATGAATCTGATTCCTTTTTACCTCTTCCTTTCTTCCCTTTCATTAGCTTGCACCCATTCCCCTCCTTTGTATTTGGCAATGTCGATAGATAACTCCAAATCATCCTCTATAATTTGAGTCATAAGAGCATTTATTAATCCTTCTACTAAAAGTGGGGTAATAAATTTTTAGGATTTGACATTTTTATTTATATGAGTTTCATAAACCATCGCTAAATTATGTTTAGTCTTTTTTAATTCTAATTCTAGTGTCCCCTTCCCATTAGGATCTATGGTAATGGACTCCCCATCATTGACTAAATATTCCATCAATGTTTTTGGAATCATTTTCAATTCAACTTCTCTTGAATCTAGACTTACTTCCATTGTCACATGCTCTACCTCTGCATCTACCCACAAATTATTATGTCTCTTATGTTTTATGCTATGATAATCATTTATAAGATGTCCCATGAGGAAAAATCTATGACATCTAAATAAGATGCCCTCATAATCTATCAGTTGAATCCATGTTGTATTCCTCACAACCAACTCCACCTAAGCTAGGACTTCTTTGGAGAGATCAACATAGGTAAGAAATTTGGCATAGGTGGAATGCCCTTATTCAATAGTCATATAATTCAAACACCAAAAATTTCCAATAGCATCACTAATAACTTTTAAAACCCCCTCATTCCAGAACTAAAGCGAAAGGTTTGGCAAACGGATCTAGATAGGTTTTATATTAAACATTGTTTTATGGGGGTTACAATTGGAATTAAAAGGTTTGGATAATATCCAATATCTCTCCCAGCCCCATGAATATGTGAAAACAAGATCTTTATCAGTTACAAAATCAAAAGTAACAATGAAAATACCTTTTACATAGGGGTTAATGGTAATTCGGCCATCAACAAGAGGTTTCCAATTATTGGTAATCCAAGCATGAATATTTTTAAGAGAAGGACATAAACCCTCAATTTTGGAGATCATTCCAAACTTCAATAAGTGTTCTTACATACCCACAATCACTTCAAAAAATTTGCTTTCAAAATTAACAACATGATTACTAGAGTTGGGGATAAATATTTAACCCTCACTTTCATTAATGATGCATTAGCATATGAAGTACACAATTGAGGTTAATTTTACACCACCTCCATTACCATGGGATCACATCCCAAGCATTCCTTAAGAATCTTAGGAATTGAAGCCTTTATTAGAACTACTTGAGACACTACTATAGATCTTTCTTGATCCATCAAAAAAGAAAATACAGATTCCTATATTATTGTCTTATTATAACCTTTGTTTGTCACCAAATCTGAGGTTCTTCCTATGCTAATTCCATTTATGTCTACCATCACCATATTGGTAGATGCTGCTATAGATCCAGGTATCACTATTGCCTTATTTGAAGATGTTTCCACTGTAGAACTAGGGTTTGCCTTTTTTGCATGTGCCACCATAACATAGCCATTTATTTTAACTTGTTTCCAACTTAGAAAAATTAACTCATAATATTCTATAAAAACCCAAGAGAGTAATTTTTTGAAGAAATGGCATCGAGGGTGTCACCCTGGTAAGATGGTAAAAATTTACATCCGATCATACAAACATAATATTCATTTGGAATTTTTGAACCAATATATTGGTATCAATAAGGATACTAATTTAAAAGGGGATTCCAACTATATTAGATTTGGGTAGTGAATTCCAATAAAAAATAGAATATTCTAAATACTATAGTTGCATGTGTTTTACAAAACAATTTAGCAAATGAGAACTCCATGGCAATGGCATGGTTCCATCGCCATTCTCCACCATGAAGCTAGTTATTGAAGGCCACATTTACACAACATAAAATTTAACATGATGTTGTGGATGCATAAAATTAAAAAAATATTAGCTACATTTAATTTATATTTTGTTTGTAATAGTCACTGAGGAGTGTAATCTCTAGAATAGATGAGATTCCCTATAGTGCAAATACCTTATTTAAACAACTAAAGGGATTTCCTTCCTAGATTTTTAACAAATCAGAGTATTCTATAATAACTTTGACAATTTTAATTTGATTAATAAATTATAATAATTGTTTAAGAGAAAAGGTACTTTATAAAATAGTTTTTTTATTGAAGGTTGTTTATATGTATTAAATTTAAAAATCACATACATTTTCACATTGAAATATTGACCACCTAATGAGGAAAAACAACTTAAAATTTATCAAATATCTGATTAACTCTTCAATATTTCAATATACAATGGATGTGAAATATAATACTTCTTTATTTATATTCTATTATAACTTGACAAAAATTGTGGTTAACTAAACCTCCCTCCAACATACAAATCCCTTTTAGATATATGAGATAGAGAGTCAAACATAAAATTGAAATTATGAGATTATACATAATAATAATAATAATAATAATAATAATAATAATAATAATAATAATAATAATAATATTAATAATAATAATAATAAGATGCTAATAAAAAAGTGATGCATACGTACATTGATATCTAGGGAAAAAGACTCATCTCTTTCCATATGTACATTGATAGCTAGGGTGAAAGACTCATGAGTTATGAATCTTAACATTTCATATACCAAAAAAAACAAATTTGGTAAAACTAATATTCAAATAAAGAAAAAAAAACATTTTCAATCATCTTTTAACATCAAATCATGAATCAAAAAACTAAAGATAAACAAATAATATGAATATCACTCATAGTTTTATGGTATTAAAATTCTTCAGCAAGCCAACTCTTTCAAATTCACCCTAATTCAAAGAAAGCAACAGGGAGGGTGAGATTAAAATTTTCAATATTTATAAAACCAATGACATAGAATAATGCCTTTAATTATATGTTTATATGAGTAGGTCATTATAGCATCCAATCCTTTAATTGAGAAGTTAAGATATGGCCACATGCGAGTTCATTTCTCTCCTTATTACTATAAGTATGAGCTCCCCTTACACACTAAATTTAGTACTTTTGTCTACCATTGATGATATGGTAAGTAATACTCACTTATCATTACTAAATCTTCCCACTTCTTATCATTCTCCATTGTTCTCTACAAAATAGTAGATTTATAATCCCTTAAAGACTAGGCTATAATGGGCACCACTTATGGTTAGAGCAAATGTAGTTAAGGGCGTCTATTTTGTACCTACCATGACTTTGTAGAAATTTTCTAGAATCTCATGTGAGAGTCACTGATGGACTGAAGCACCAAGATCACTTGCAAAACCTAAGATCTACCTTCCACAAGAGAAAAAAGAAAGAGGAATAATTTTCACAATAAGGATGTAATTAATGAGAAAATGGATTGATTATAATAGCATGGTGAAGAGGAAGATAAATAAAGAGTAGGGGGAGTTAACTGATATGATAAATCACTATGTAACTAAGTTTAACTCACTATAGAACTTAAAAAAGAACTCATAGTAGCACTCAACTGAACTCCAAGTGGAACTCACTGTGAAACTCACCTTCTCACCCTGTTAACCTCTTATCACACCTAAGTAACCTAAATCTACAAGTGTAGGAATTATCCATTTAATAAGTAAATATAATAATTAATATCATACACCAATAAACCCCCTTAACTGTAGTTTAGGTGGGTAGAAAAAAAAGATGGTTCTCAATAACAAGGCTTGATGAGGCACCCACATATACTGCAAATCTCATTAAGTGGATTAAAAGGAGAAAACCCAGTGGATAAAAAACTCCCCCCAAAAAGAGAGACAAAGAAAAGAAGTTAGGACTAGAAAGCTCCACACTAACACACCTCAAAGAATTGAATCCATCAGAAAAATACAATACCATAAGTGGAGATGTAAAGAGAAGGTTTGGGGATGCCCCCAAAGATGACAAGGATTAAACCCCATGTGAGGAAATTCTCCCTCCCAAAATAGAGATGAGAAGAGGGACCATGCAACTGCTCCTCAAGATGACTCCCATAGTGTTGGATGATGCATGACATAGAACTAATATGAAGACCCATGAAAGTCAAAAAAATTCCTACTCTTGGGTTGAAATATAACTATAGATGTGTGCATGATGTCTTCCCATTCTTTATAAGAATATACAAGAAGAAGGATAAATGTCTCTAAACATTGCACATAATCTAAAGACAACAATGATGCTCTTAAATTTTTTTCAAATGTCTCCAATACACTACAAAATTATGATTGAATAGGAGGATGAAGAACAATATGTGAAGAATATTATGGTAATTCAACTCCATCAAAGCTATCATCAAATAAAAGATAAATGTCATCAATGTGGTCCTCCAAATCAACAAGTTGGGACTCTACAAACAACAATGATATATCTGACAGATATGTGTTCCAATGAGCTATCTCTAAAAGGATGATAATGTCCTAATACAAAGAAGTTAATGTAGCAATAGGAAACAAATATGTGATTTTGATAAGAGGAGAAGCAACAAAAGTCTCTATGTCATATAAACTAGCAAGACATATCAAATATGCAAGCTCCATAGCTGTATCATCATCAAAAGGTATGAAATCTACATCATCAAGGGGTGTGGAAATATATAACAAGATCATCTGAGAATGGAGAGATATGTAGGTCTCTATAGATATCTTAAATGCTAGTGCAAAGAGTGTGTGGGCACTCAATATGTGAGATAGAACACAGTGTCAAAATCAACACTAGAATCAATCAATCCTAAAATATGATTAATATAATTTCTCTATATAGATTTCCTACTAGGTGTGTTTGGTTAAGGAATGATTCCTTAAAGATAAGGAAAAATATTAAGTCACCAGAGATGTGTCAAGATTCCCTTTTGCCAAGACTCATAATTATCCTTACCCAATGTTACCATAGAAGGGTGAATAACAAAACCCATGATACCTCCTCAAATACATTAGATAGAGATCAAAAATTTGAATATGAATTGATGATAATAAATGAATCCAAAAAAAAATAAACATAACTTCTCTAGGTGTCAAAATGTCGATAATATCAATCAAAAGCCATAAAACTGACAAATTGAATAAATAATACTTGAGGTTGAATTTGAAAAATGTGCATTTATGGCTATGTATAACTCCTCAATACCTTTCCAATGTCATAATAATCATAAAAATTATAAATTTTGGTAAAAATATATGAGCTTAGAGGCCAAAAATGTGATCTAAAGTTCAAACAATAATAAATTGTACCAAACATAAAATCTAGAAAAAATACATACACCATTGAATTGCTCTTGGAACTAGCTTTCCAAGTCTATTTATTTTCAATAATTTGACTCATTTGACTCCATTTTCTCAAGATATGCCTAATTTACTAAAACTACTCCTTTAAGGTAAGGAGGTTAAAACAAAATCACTATTCAATATCTTTGACACCCATATGACCAGGGGCTGAGTCTCTGGGGGCTGGCAAGTAGGGCTCTGGTCACTCATATGACCATGATCTAATAACCAAGGGGATTATGCCAAAAATTTAGGTCCTGGTCACCCATGTGACTAGGGCATAAACCCTAGGGGTTAGTCCTCAAAAAATAAAAATTCCTTTTTTTATTAAGACAATAATAAAAAACTCAGTTGTACCTATGCATAGAAATCAAGATGGCATGAAAATCAAGGTGGCATGGAAATTGATGTAGCATAAAAATTGAGATGGTATGAAAATTGAGGTATCTTATAAATAATTGTAGATAATAATTGTAGTGAAATTGAGGTGCCATACAACCATATGAATTTCGTACATGTATGGATTTCATAGTGCTAAATTTTTTGAAACTCTAAAAAATATACCCAATTTTTTTTTTTTTTTGTGAAAATATATAGTTCCTTATATTAAAATAGGGTTTTTTGGGCCTTATGAGCACAAGGTGAGGTCTTTTTTCTCAATAATGCATCTTACAAAATCTCTTGCCCAAAATTTTCTCAGACCTAATAAGGGGCTTGCAAATCTGGAGTTCTGATACCATGTATAAATTCACTAGAATCACATGTGAGAGTCACTAATTACTCAAGCACTAGGATCACCTGTAAAAACTAAGATATAACTCCACAAGAGAAAAATAAATAGGAATAATTTTCACAATAAGGACGAAATTAATGAAAAAATGGATTGCTTGGAATAACATGGTGAAGAATAATATAAAGAAAGAGTAGGGGGTGTTAATTGATAAGATAACTCAATGTGGAACTAATTTTAACTCACTTTGAAACTCAACTTCTCACCCTCTCAACCTCTTATCACACCTAACTAAGCTTAAGGTACAAGTGCAGGAATTATTGATTTAATAAGTAAATGAAATAATTAATATCCTACACCAACAAACTTTGTATGATGTATTGTGTGTGCCCAACACTATTGAACCTGCTGCACTAAAGAAAGATTATAAGGAGAAGGCATGAATTTATCATCCAGATGAGTGCCTTCCTTCTCAGAGAGAAGGGTCATGCCAAATGTTCCTTCTAGTGAAAAAAGTCTATGAAACTCTCTCTGATCTGATTCTAAGGCTTGTTTATGATAACAACCTTCATTTTAATATGGATTCTTAGATAGCACTCTTGGAAAGAATGAATGGGATGGATGGGAAGTGGAAATGGGGGGCACAACTTGAAATTATGATGAGAAGGTCTATGTATCAAAGGGAGACATGGGGTGGTATAACGTATTGTACCAGAGAAGAAGAGAAAACCAACTGAATTTCTATCAAGTTCAAGCTAAATAATAATGTGCAATGATGTATATACACTTAGGGTTTTCATTTCATTTAAGTGTTTTATTCTATATTTCTATCTCTTATGTTTTATAAACTAATTTCTTTCATGTATTTTATTTTTAATTTTTTTGTCTATTCTAATAAATTAAAGGATAATTTATATGTTCATCTACTTACAACATAGATCATATCTACAACATTATCTCCCAGACTATTGACTATATAATTTTCATGTTGGCTATGGCAGCCTATTTTTTTACCTCCAATGGGGATTTTAATTGAATATTGTCAACTCAAATTTCATGATTCCTTTTCTTGATATCTCAAAATTATCTATTGAAAGCACCATGATATAGGGATAGCTCATTTTTTATAAACTATATATCATTTTCATTTTTTGGATTTTACCCAATAACTAGTTTTGAGACATACTATTGCTATTCTGGCCTTTGTTTTTAAACACAAAAATATATATGGATTATAAATAATAGGATTATATGAATTTATTAAGACATTCAGGGAGGCCATAAATTTGACTGTTGAATTTTCTTGTAATTTTTTTTCTTAAATGATTCTTTTCTATTCAAGATTGTCTTTCAAATGTTACTATTATTTATAGTAAAAGAATGAAATAAAATATATATATATTTATTATAATTTTTTACAATTTTTTTAGTTTAGTTGAAATTTACATATATTATGTTTAAATTATAATTTATCATATCTTTATTAATTACATGTTTAGGTTATAATTTCTATAATTTCTTCTTTCACCTTTAATGCATCATTTAATAATTATTGTAAGTAAAAATTAATCTTTGTTATTATGTATAGTTATTGGGTTACTAAAAAAAAACATGAAGACCTATATATATTGAGACATAGTATGTGTTCTTTATCATCAAGCAAGTTCTGAAGTAATCAAAGAGAAGCATCTTTGATTTCTTGAATGTTGAAACATGCTATTGAGTTTTTGGTTTTATGTTTTTATTTCTTATAGTTTGGTATCAAAGAAAAATTAGATCAGAGAAGAGAATAAAAGCCAATGAGAAGAATAACTAGCTCAGTCAGAGCATAGAGAAATTCAAAAGAGATTAGTTAGAGTTGGAAGAAAGAGCCTAGTAGAACGCAAGATTAGAAGAGATTTGGTAGACCATGAGAATCCAAGCAAGAAGTGTAATCAATAAAAATATCGAGTCACTTAGGTAAATCAAATATAATATCACAATATTTTAGTGAAGTAAATCACAATACATAGTGGCGAACGAATGTTGTAAAAGAAAATCATTTAGTAAGTGAAAAAGGGAGCATAATCTGCTAAAGCAACTAGTTAGTCATTTGACATGAAAAATAAAGGAGATCATTATTGAAAACATAAAAAAATGAATGATTTTCTAAATAAGAGCTAAAATTCAACACCAAGAGTAGGTACATCAAACAAGAGATCACCCAATAACTACCAATGAGGAGAGTTGATGTTGAAAAGAAGATAAGACGAAATGGGTGCACTATTAAGTAAATTTTTTCATTGTTTTATTGAAATCAGGGTTTGAAATCAACCACTATAAAGTTTAAAAAGCATTATAAGTCACTATCACAGACAATTTAGATGGAAAACATTGGTAATTCCTACCAACATTTGACAAACAAAACTATGACATTTTGGAAAAAATATGAGGATGATAATTATGGCAAATAATTTATGAGAGTTTGTGGTTAACAAATTCATGAATGTCACTAACCAATATTATTATACTACATTGAAAAATGCACATAAGAATCAACTAAATGAAAGTAGGAGAAAATAAGTAAAATCTTTAAATCTTGTTGAGACAATAACCATAAAAGCCATATACCCAAGAATAATAGTAGCCACTTACTCAAAGGAAGAGTGGGAGATCCTTCAAAGCTCTTATAGAGGCACTTATAAAGTATAATTAGTCAAAATCTAATTGCTTATGAGAGAATTCAAAACATTACAAATGAATGGTGGTGAGTCTATTTTCTAATTTTCATATAAAAGTTTCTAATTTAATCAATTAGTTAAGAAATAATGTTTAATCTATAGGATATCAAATGATTTTTAAGAAAATCCTTAGGAGTTTGTCATTGAGATATGATCTGATTGTCATCACAATTAGTGAGGCTAAAGACATTTCAAGATTGACAGTGGATGAGTTGATGGGTTATCTACAAACCCATGATCAATGGTTGAATAAATCATTTTCATCTTCCGTAGACTAAACATTCAAGGCTTAGGATAGTATGAGAGGTAGGAGAGAGGAAGAGACAATAGATATAGAAAATTTAGAGGTAAAGAGAGTGAAATAAACTCATATGGAAGAAAAATCTCAAATCGTCAGGAAGGAGCAATTAGTTCATAATTAGATTTCCAAGGCAAGAAGAGGAATACCACTTCAAACCAAAGGTATGATAAAAGTAATGTTCAATTCTATTACTATCATAAGTATGGTTATTTTATGAGTAGATGCAGAAAGAGGCAATATGATTGATCAAGTCAAAGTACAAATCTAGCTAATGAGAATGTAAGTGAGCTTGAACATTTGCCTAACATGTTCATTATATATAATGTTGTTGAGAAAAACAACACTGAGGTTGGGTATTTGTATGGTGCTCATAGTAAAAACATGATTTGTAATGATAAGTTATTTACCTCGACTGAGAAGACCATTTATTCTGAGATTAAATTGGTAGAGGGACTATAATCATCTACACCAAGTAAATTGAAAGGAGAACAATCAACGAAGTCTATTATACTCCAAATCTAAAACATAATTTGTTGAGTATTAAATAGTTGGTCTGAAAAGGATATAGATTCTTGATGGAGAATGGAGAGTACACACTATTTGATAAGGAAGAAAGCAAGAACAAGATAGCTATAATTAAAATGATAAGGGACTACATATTTCCTCTTAAGATACAAATTTATCCTCTCAAGAGTACAACAGTACTACAAAAAGTAACCTTAAAGACCATCATCAAAGACACATCAAGAATTTGTAATTTAAGGTGTCAATATTTAAGTTATTATAGAATATATATTTTATTTAAAAATAATATGGATATAAATTTACCAAGAATAGTAGAACCTAAAATAAAATCTGAAGCATATATTTTTGAAAAACATAGGAACCCCTTTCAATTAGTGATGTCTAAGAGCACAAAATCACCATTGGTGCTGGTGCACTTAGATTTGTGTAGCCCAATGAAAGCTCTCACCCACTCCAATAATATATATTTATTGAACTTTCTATATGATTACAAAAGATAGACTTGGGTTTATTTCTTAACAAATAAATGTATGACTTTCGATAGATTCAAGTGGTTAATAGCATTGGTTGAGAAACTAAGTTGATAATCCATCAAGATATTGATATCAGATAAAGGGGAAGAGTATGTTTATAAATAATATATAATTTGTTTCAAGATTTAAGACATTAAAAATTATTTCATAGTTAGATACACTCTACAACAAAATAGAGCAGCAAAAGAAAGAATATAACCATACAAGATATGGTTAAAAGCATGTTGAAGGCCAAAGGACTTTCAAAACAATTATGGGTGAAGTTGTAGTAACAATAATATCCAAAACAAGACTCCATGAGAAACATGAGAAAACAAAAATTATAGTGTTGAACACCTAAGAATACTTGGGTGTGTGGTATATGCACATGTTCTAAAGGAAAATTTGTACAAATTAGATGATAAAGGAGAAAATAGTAAATTCATTAGATATAATGAAGACCATACAACATATATACTATACAACCCTATAAAAAATAAGGTTTTGATTAATAGGGATGTTGAATTCATTGAGAATGAATCATGGAATGGAATTATTGACACTGCCTTGGGTATCTTAGTAACGGATACCCAAGGATGATATAGAATATGAAAATGAAGTAAATGAATTTGAACCAATCATAGATCAAAATATTATACCTCAATTTATATTAACTTTAGAAGATACTCCTGAGTCAAGTAACTCCAGTAGTAGTTTAGATCTGACTCTCACTTCTCTAATGTCTAGAAAGATAATTATCTAAAGATAGATTTATAATAATACAACATATGATGAACTTCATAAAACTATGAATTTCAATTTATTTTCTCATGACGATCCTACATATTTTGAAGAAGCAGTGGAAGGAAAAAAAATGATGTAAGACCATGGATGAGTAAATAAATGCAATTGAAAGAAACAAAACATTAAAGTTAGATGGCTTCCCCAAGGATAAACAAGTAATTAGAGTTAAATGGATCTACAAGACAAAGGACACAACATAGGAGAAAATTGATAGGCATAAATCAAGGTTAGTTATTAAGGGGTACAAATATTAGCCTAAAACAAATTATGATAAGACATATGTTCATGTTGAAATAATGACAACCATCTAGGTTATTTTAACATTAGTTTCTTAGCAGAAGTGGAAGGTATATCAAATTGGTGTGAAGTCCTTCTTGAAAGGAGTACTCAAAGAGAATGTCTTTATTGATCAAACACTTATATATGAAGGCCCAAGATAATAAAACAAGGTGTATAGGCTCAAGAAATCACTCTATGGGATTAATCAAGTTTCAAAGACATGGTATAATTGAACTGACTCATACTTTAACACCAATGGCTTTAATAAAATTAGTAGTGAGGCCACACTTTACATCAATGAAAACCATTGTAATATTTTTATTGTTATATTATATGTGGATGATGTAATTTTTATAGGAAATGATGATCCTTTCATATTTGAGTTTAAAAAAATAATGAAAAGGGAGTTTGAAATAATAGACTTGGGTCTGTTAAGGTACTTCCTTCGTATTGAATTAAAATAGATGGATCATGGAATATTGAACTCTTAATATAAATATAATTCACAAATCTTGAAGAAGTTAAAAAATTTTAACAATAAACCTGTGCCAACTCCAACAACCACATATAAAAAATTGAGTAAGGAAGATTTCAAATATGAGGTGAATCTAACTTTATACAAGAGCATTTTTGGAAGTCTAATGTACTTGACAACATTTAGCCATGATGTAATGTACATAGTACCCTTAGTTTATAAATTCATGGAGACAACTGGAAAATACATAATATAATTATAAGATATGTCAATAGAAAGAGGAACTATGGCATCATCTATACTACAACAAGTAATTTTATTTTAGTTGGCTATATAGATAATAATTGGGTACACAGTATAGATGACTAGGAAAAACACATTAGGATATGTGTTCCACATGGATTTATGAACCATTTCATGGATATCGAATAAATAATCCATAGTTTCTCTATCCATAGTAGAAGCTAAGTATATTGAAACAAATATAGTAGCATGTTCAGATATTTGGCTAAGGAGAATTCTAGTTGATTTGAATAAGGAACAAGAAGATGGTATAACAATGTATTGTGATAACATGTTTTAAATATCCTTCACAAAAATGTAGTGTTCAATGGATGAATCAAGTATATTTAGTTCCATTATCATTTCATAAGAGAATTAGTTGAAGATGGTGAAATTAGTTTAGTATTTTATAAATATATAGACCAGTTAGTTAATATTTTCATGAAGGCACTAGCTAAGAAAAACTTTGAGAACCTAAGATATAGTTTAAGAATTATGGATGTTGTAATGACTAGTATAACAAATTAAGGGGGAGTGTTAGAAATTATAATTTATTCCTCCACCCAATATACATCATTTTATATTTGTTGTTGAGAAACATTTAATATTAGTTGTTAGGCATAGTTAATGGATTATTAAAAATAGACATTAAGACCTTTATATATTGAATAACATTGTATGTTGTTTATCATCAAGTATGTTGAAGAGTAACAAAAAAGAAGCATCTCGACTTTGTTGAATATTAAATCATTCCATTGAGTTGTTGTTTTTATGTTTTTGTTGCTTACAACACCATCATTTATTAAAAAGGAAGTCCTATTTAATGTTACAAAGTTTATTTTAGAATTTAAAATAAAATAAAATAATAATAATTTTATCATCAATTAAAGTCCATGAATATATGATTGATTTGAATGTTTGCAAATGGAGGTTATGTTTTTTATAATCTTGCTAGAAATAAAATCAAGAGACTTGGTATTTTATTTAGCTTCTAATTTTTTTAATTTATGATTAAATTGTTTATAGTTGAATTTATAGTTTTATACTATATATTATGGATTATCTTTTGATGCCTTATTCCATGATTCCTGAATATTCAGCCACATGATTTTGATGAAAGCAATGGTTGTTTAAGATTTCCATAACATTGATATCTCTGATAATGCTAGCTAACTGAGAAATTATATTTTGAAAAAAATTATGTTACAAGTGTTTTGGTTTAACAGAATGACCTATATTGATTGTAATGAAGTTATTCATTTCTTTTTCCTAAGCATTGTGGCATATAACAACTAAAAACCATAAATTTCATTTAAATTTCCACTTCATTATCAAGTCCTAATCACATAGATCAGATATTATTTCTCTTACAGCTGAAGTAGTTTTTTTATTTTTTAAATTAAAATGGACATATTTTTTTTTTTGAAATAATTTTGCATAACCAACAATTAGCTTAAATTTAATTAGTCATGCTTAATATTTCATGTATTTTGTTAAATTCGTAATCAATTAGTAGCTATAAAATTTATGTCCTCTATTTTTTCCTCCCTATTGCATTTAGGATTTCAAAACTCCCCCATCAAAATCTTATAAAAATTAGTATATTTACTAATATAATGTCATCTACTAGAAATGTTTTTGAAAAAAAATCTTTACGATCATCAATTTAGTGGTGAATATGATGGACGTCCAGTGAAGTGTTTTGAGATCAGTTGGACTATTTTGTTTCAAACTTAAAAAAAAATTAAATCTAACATGGGATCTAAGCATTCTAAAAAAAATGGAGGATTTGATGGATTTGTTAGGTTGTGTTTAGATTCTTTCCTATCAAGTCAAGTTCGTATAACTTTGTTTTCTAACACTAATTGTTTAGTTTACAGGACTCAAAGAGAGGCTCCACCTTTCCAATAGAGATTTGATGGAGTAGGAAAGCTTGGTTTCCACCCTTGAATTCTAAAAATTTGTTATAAACTTGGCTATATTTACAGACATTACCAAAGACATTGAGGTATGCAATTATTTAATATCCCAAAATTACCCAATATTGCCCAACATTTTAGAATGAATTCCACACTATTTCTAGTAAGTTTCTTTATGTTTATTATAAAGTATATAGAAATATGCTATTTTCCCATCCATGGTGATGATTATTGTCTATGCACCTACACCCATGTTGAAATTTGATGTCATTAATAATATCACCAACATTCCAAGGCTTGAAAAGAATTAGAGACACTCTGAAACTTTGAATATCAAAATAATATAATTGTGTTTCAAATTCACCTTCCTTCTTATAGATTTGAATAATCACCCCTTCACTCACCAATAACATATAAGTTTTTCTCCACCATAGAAATAAATTTAAATTGATTTAATTTTAAAGAAGAAGCAACTACAAATAGCTCAAATAACAAATTGATAGACACAAACAACTCAGGGAAAAAATAGGGGAAATATGTAGAAAAAACACATACAATAAGAACAAATAGAATAATGAAATTATATTCAACAACTACAGAGAGAAATACAGATCTTGGTATTTTATGCTAGTAGTATCAAAAATACATTGTTCTCCCACATCATTATTTATTGTATACAATCATAGGTAGAGCTTTGCTGGTGTAATTTTTTTAATGCCAAAAACTAAGCAAAATAAAACAAAGATAGATATATTAAAACTTGGTTTTCATTTACTGGAAGTCTCTCAAAACATGTAGACAGAAAGATAAAAAGGTATTAATTAATATTACTATGAACTACAACTCATGGAAATTGACAATAGTTAAAACCATTAAAACATATCTCCGGTGCATATCCCAATAGGGAAAATAAAATAATTTCTATTTAATGCAAAGTGGTGAAATGTGTTGCATTGGAAGGTAAGTGGTAGGGGAGATTAAATGAAATGGTGAGCTAGATGTATTCACATCCTCCAACACTCCCCCTTAATTTCCACTTCCATGTATATTAATTATGCCCATAATTTCTCTAAGATGCTAAAACATTTTCTTTAGAACTAGCTTTTATGAAAAATGTGTACAAGTTTCTCTTCAAACTTACAAAAATTAAGACATATGTTGCCATTGTTTACCAATTCTTGAATGAAGTGATATCTAGTATCTATATGTTTGCTAAACTTATGAAACACATGATTTTTAGATAATGCAATCACTAAATTATTATCACAAAATACTTTTGTAGCTTCTTCTTGTATGTGCCTCAAATTTTAAAGTACTCTTCTCATCTAAACTAATTGGTACACTGCTAATGTAGGTATAACATATTCTACTTAGGTTGATGAGAGTGTCCCAATTGATATTTTATTTGATGCCCAAAAGATATCACCCAATCCAAGATGAAAAAAATCTTAAAGTGATTTTTATATCATCCATGCTACCTCCCAAATCACTATACCTATTACCAATCAGCTTAAACTTATCTATAGATGTATATGTGATCCCAAAATTCTTTATTCCAGATACATATATTAGTATTCTTCTTATATATTTCCAATGATAATCTTTTGTATTGTCCATTAATCTTGAAATAAGACTAACTCTATATATAATGTCTAGTCTTGTGGTATTTAGATACATGAGGCTACCAACTAATCTCTTTAACAAGGTTACATCAACACTAGAACATGTATCCTCCTTTGTAGGTTATAAACCCATTGAAAATGCTTTAGGAGTTGGATTAACATTCAACATATTGAACCTTTTCATCAAATCATTAGCATACTTTTGATTGACATATGTAAATATCTTACTTGGATTGATTTACTTTTATGGCAAGAAAATATCTCATGAGTCTCAAATCAGTCATCTCAAATTCAATTTTACTAGCTGTTTTAAATGATTCAATTGATAATTTTTTGATAAAAATTATCTTATCTACATACAAGCATACTATCAGGATTTATCCTTCATCATTAACTTTGACTTACAAAGATGGATCACTTCCACATTTGTTGAATCCATTATTCATAAAATAAGAATCTATTATACTATACCAAGCTCTAGGAGCATACTTCAATCCATATAATGCCTTTTTTAGATTGTAGACCTTATGATCTTCTCCTTGAATTTCATATTTAGGTGTCTATTTTACATAAACTTCTTCTTCTAATATGCCATTCAATAATGTTGATTTGACATCTATTTGACAAAAAATCCAATTATTTTGGGCTCCAATAGATACGGCCATTATAACAATGCCAAGTCTTGCTATTGGTGCAAATGTTTCATTGTAATCTATGCCTGGCTATTGTGTGAAGCCTTTAGTTACTAGTCTTGCTTTATTTATTTTTACTTTTTCATTTGCACTAAACTTTATTTTTTAAACCCATTTTACTCAAATGACATCCTTTCTTTTAGGAATCTCAACAAGATCTAAATTTTGATTCTTTTCAATTGATTGAATTTCTTCATCCATGGATGCAATCCAATTGTCATCTTTGATTGCATTCTCAAAGTAAATCAGATTAGCGTGTGTTAAGAATTTAAAATCTAAACATAAATCCAATTTTTGATTTTCTTATGATTCTTCATAAATTTCCTGTAGTTTATGGGTATTTTTTGAAGTGTTTATTGACCATGATCTCAATGATGCAAGTGTTGTATTAGATGATCTAATACTGTTATTACTAGTTGGAGTAGATAGATTTTGATTACTAGGTGCCTTAGAAGGTGTTGTAGGAACATTTGCTTGTGGAGCTTGAGGAAAATTTTCTTGTGTATCATATTCTAAGATATAATTTTCATGTTGTATACCTTATGGAATTATATATTTTTTTCCAATGCTACTATCCCATGCTTCTTCTTCAATAGATTCTACATCATGACTAATTATTGCATTCTTTGTGATCAGATTATATAGTTTGTATGCCTTAGATTGTTCACTATATCCCAAAAAATTGTACTTTTTTCCTTTATAATCCAACTTCTTTCTCAACTCTTGTTGTATTAAAAAGTATGCAACACATCCAAATACTCTCAAATGTGAAACTATGTTTCTTCTTGATCCAAACTTCTTGTGGTATCTTATTTATCATTGACTTTGTTGGACCTCTATTCAAAATGTATACTACATATGAAACCACTTCAGCATAATATTCATTTGGTATATGCTTATATTTTATCATGCTTCATGTCAATTCCATAATTTTTATATTATTTCTCTCTACTATTCCATTTTGTTGAGGTGTATATCTTGTTGTAAATTATTTGCTTATTCCATTTTCTATACAAAAATTCAGTAAATCATTTGATATGTATCACCATCTCAATCATTTCTCAATGTTTTAATATAATATCCACTTTCTTTTGTAACTTTTTCATTGAAATCTTTATAAACATCAAACACATCTGATTGGTATTTCAAGAAATAGACCCAAGTCTTGCAGCTGAAATCATTAATGAATGTCAAGAAATATAGATTTCTGCTTATGTATGGTGTTTGTGTCAGTCCACAAAATTCTGAATGGACTATTTAAAGTGGATGTCTTGCCCTATAGAATTTCCCAATTATAAATTTTTATCTATGTTGCTTTCCAAGTATGGAAACTCTCACATTTTGTCTTAAATAGATTTATTTGTGGCAAACCACATACTATTCTTTTTCTATACAACAAATGCAAACATCTAAAGTTTAAATGGCCAAATTTCAAGTGCCATAACCATGATTGATCCTTCAATGAAATTTAAATGCTACTTCAGCAATTGTTTGGAATCTTTAAGGTTCTAAACCTATTTCACTTTAGATCTTGAGAGGAAACATTCTATTCCTCATCATTTCATAATTTTAAATTATCTTATTGCTTGGTTTTTAGTCCAAAATAACACATTCACCATTCTTAAAATATATCCTATATCCTTTTCACACCAATTTACCAATGCTTATTAAATTGTGTTTCAAATTAGGGACATACTATACATCAGGGATATGCTTCTTTTCACCTTATTTTATTCTTATGTTAATTGATCCTTTCCCCATGACTGATACTTTGTGATCATTTCATAACTTCAATTCTAATTTTACTGAGTCATCTATTATTGAAAACAACTCCTTACTTCCATTCATATGATTACTACACTCACTATCCAAAAACCATAGTTTCTTTGAGCTCTCTTGTGCAACATTTCATGTGATCAACATTGTGTTTTTTTCACTAATTTTGGGCTGATTTTCGTTTATAAAATGTTCCTTTTGTTTATTAATATCATATTACCATTCTCTAAATTGACATGCAAGATTCCAAAATATTTTACAATAATGACATTGAGTGTTAGATTTATCATACCTTTCTCCTTTTTCATGGTTGTGAAAATAACTATTGCCTCTTCCTCTTGATGATGTGAAGGATGTATGCAAGATTTATTTTGGGCTGATTTTAATAAAAATAAGAAACATTGAGATTACAAACACTAGAGTCATTGCATGAGGTTTGCATAATGCTACATAAATATGACAAAAGTAAATGGATGAGAAGATTAGAACTTGACCTACAAAATAACCGCTGATAATTATTTTTCCTGTAGAAATTATTGTATTATTCCTATAAACATTATTTTCTTGCATAAGTAAGGACCTCAAGAAGTATATTTGGCCAGGGCCCATTGGCAATGTAGTCAAGAACCCATAATAAAAACCAAATATTACCATTGGACTAACCATTTTTAACCATGATGATATCATGGTTAAAAGAGTGCTATAACTATAAATAGTCATATTATTATTCTCCTTGTTTGTTTTTAAACATTTGTGTTTTTTTATTTATTTTATTCTATTAAATACAAAAATAGATTACTAAAGTTTTGAATGAATTCTCCAATGAAGATGAGCCTGAATGGTTTAGTATTTTCTCATGTGAAAATAATGATGCCATTAACTAATCAATTGATAACTAAGATAGATCCTTAGATTCTTTAATGGCCACTACAATTGAATCAATTTTTTTAGGAAAGCTTATAAGTATTTTCTCACCTTATGGTCATCTATAATCTCACGACAAGCTCTAATTTGATTCATAATGCCCATTAAATGTGTAAAAAATGAATCTATATTTTCTGATTCCTTCATATAAATATTCTCAAAATCTCTTCTAGGTATTTACAATTTAGTAGTTCAAACTTTGCTTATACCTAGGTATGTTATTTCAAGGCTTTCCCATGCTTTCTTGGGCCTTGTAGTAGCTGTAACTCTTGGAAATATTGAATCCTCCATGGATTGATAGATGAAAAACAAGGATTTGGTATACTTCTTATTTTATTTCAATAAATCCTTCTCTACTTTTGATAAAGCCTAATATACCTATTGATTTGTTGGCTAAAATAACCCATTTTCAATCAAATCTCACACATCTTGTGAGCATAATAGGGTTTTCATCTTTATGCTCCAAAAATTATAAATTTTCCATTCAAATTTCGTACATAGGGTTGAGAGATGCTACCATTCACTCCTGCCATGGCTTCTCCACAAACTATTCTCCTTATTTTTCTTTCAACCAAGAGAAATTCTGCTTCCTTTCAAAATTGCTACCTCTTCTTGATATACAATTCTTCTTGCTTTGAAAAAGAAAATCATTTGAAATTTTTGAGCTTTTATTCTTTAGATCTCTTCTCTGCTCCTTAATCTCCACTCAATATTCAGCAATAAATCTCTCTTAGTCTTTCTAGATGTTGGCTCTGTAATGGACCAGAAAATAGATAACAATAAAAAAATTACCAATAAGCCAAGATCTTGAAAAAATACTTATAAATTTATTATTATTGATTTATTGGCATAATTAAAAACCCAAACCATGCTTCAATAAGCGTCAACTCAAAAGTTAGTGTTTACATGTAAAATTCAAAAAAAAAATTAAATATAAAAAACATGTCTATTTTTTAAAACACATAAAATATCCCAAAAATATCTTAAAATATAATAAAAACTATAATTAGACAATGGGACAAAATTGAATTGAATTTGACCTCCGATTCTAAAAATAAACACTTTCTAAAAATAGAAAAAACTCAAAAAAATCATTAAATAATAATTTTAGACTCTCAAATGATCTTATATGGCCTCCAAAAAAACAAAAAAACATGGGTAAGCCATTAAAAAGTTCTATAAAATCAATTAAATTTTTTATACAATCATTTTGACACATAGAAGAACTCAAATGGAGCTATGGGTCAAAAGTTATGGCCTCCAGAAGTTAGACTATTTTTTTTACATCATTCTCCTTTGGTTGAAAACAACTCAGCCCCTGTGAGTTGTCCTGATTGTACTACTGAAATTTGTATTTTTTAATCTTATTTATCTCCCATTCTGTAATTCAAGTTTTGTCTTCTTACTGCAACCCTTCTCACTACACCAAATACCTATTATAATTCCCTTGCCTTGTGCTCACTATCTTCATATCCAAAACCTACACTATTTTTTCTTTCTTCTTCTTTGGAACCTGTTGTTCCCAATTTATTTCTTCATAATCATCATATTCACCATCTTCTCCATTGAATTAATATAAATCTAAAACATTAAATACTAGATATATATTAAAATTATGTGGTAAACTTACCTCATATGCATTATCATTAATTTTCTTCACAATTCTGCGTGGTTTAATCTTTTTTTACTTCAACTTGGTGTATGTGCCTTTTGAAAATATTTATTTCCTCAAGTAAACCATTACCAACTCTCCTTCAAATAATTTACACCTTATGATATCTTCTACTGATTTATAATTTTCATTATTTTCCTGCAACTTTCTTCTTACTACTTGCAATTATTGCATATGCTCTTCAAATGCTTCTGTATCATCACTAATCCAATATTCAATTGGAAATTGTACCAAATCTAAAATATCCATAGGATTTATCTCATAAATAATTTGAAAAGGTGAATTTCCTATTGATATATTCACTAAGCTGTTGTATGCAAACTAAGCTTGTGGTAAAGCCAAGTCCCATTGCTTTGACTTCTCTCCCATTATGCATCTCAATAAATTTCCCAAAGTCTTATTTACAACTTATGTCTGTCCATCTATTTCTGGGTGATATGCACTATTGAATTATAGCTTAGTACCCATATTATTATATAAAGTCCTCCAAATATGACATAACTTTTATGTCCCTATTTGAGGTAATAGTTTTTGGAACACCATGCAGTCTCACAATATCTATAAAAAATAATTTTGAAACTCGCGTGGCATCATTAGTTTTCTTACATTCAATGAAATGTATTATTTTAGAGAATCTATCTACAACAACAAAAATTAAATCCTTGCCTCTTTGTGTGTTTGGTAATCCCAACACAAAATCCATACTCAAATATGTCCATGGCCCTCTTGGAATTTGTGATGACATGTAAAGTATAGTATTTTGTGCATGTCCTTTAACTAATTGACATATTTTACACCTAGAACATATGTTTTTGCATCTCTCTTCATCTTTGGCCAAAAATACTTTTTTCTCCACCAAATATATTGTCTTTGCCTTACAAAAATGTCTAGCTTAACCACCACTATGTAATTCTCTTATTATATTTTCTCGTAGAGACCCAACTAGAATGCATAATTGTTTCCCATTGAAGAGATAACCTTCTTGCATAAGATACTCATCATGAATAACATTTGTCCCACTTATTAATGGATTCTTGCAGTAATCAACCACCTTGCTAAAATATGTATCAATATCATATAAATTTTTAATAGCTTCAAATCTAACCACTTCAATCACCATAGTAGTTAATAACGCTACCCTCCTGCTCAATTCATTAGCTACTTGATTCTATTTTTCTAATTTATTCTTAAACAAAAAAGTATATCCCTAGAAGAAAGAAACCCACTTTGCATGCCTATAATTCAAAGCCTCATGATCTATGAATAGTATAAATTCCTTAGGCACAAATTAATTTCTCCAATGTCTTAATGCTTACACAATTACATAAATTTCAACATCATAAATTAGAATACTTTGTTCTTACCTCATTAAACTTCTCACGGAGATACGCTATTGGCTTTCCTTATTGACTCAACACAACACCAATTCCCCTAAATTAATCATCAAAATAAACCTCAAATACTTTGTTGAAAATTGGTAATGCTAAAATTGGCCTTTATGTAATCTTTTTATTCAAAATTTCAAAACTTTTTGTGGCTTCTCTAGTCCATGCAAATTATTTACCTCTCATGCAATCTATTATTAGTGCCACAATACTACTAAATTTTTTAAATAATTTTCTATAAAAAGTTGCTAAACCATGGAAACTTGTTACCTCTATAATGCTTCTTGGAATAAACCACTCAACAATTATATTTATCTTTCCTTCATCCATTTTTACACCATCTATTGAAACTACAAAGGCTTAAAATACCAAACTGTTTTGTATAAATTTGTCCTTCTTCAAATTTGCATACAAATTATTTTTCAACAAGCTTATTAAGATTCTCAAATACTATAAGTGTTATTCTTTAGTATAACTTAATATCAAAATATTACTAAAAAAAACAACCACAAACTTACCAATATATTCTCAAAGCACTATATTCATCACCCTCATAAATGTGTTAGGTGAATTAGATAATCTGAATGGCATCATCATCAACTCATATAAGCCATCCATAGTATTGAAAGCATTTTTACACTCATCTCCTTCATGAATTTAAATATGATAATAGCCACTCATAATATCAATCATGGTAAAATATTTAGCTTTTATGAGTACATCCATCATATCATCTAAACGAGGTATATAAAACCTATACTTTATTATAATTTTATTAATTTCTCTACTATCTACACACATTCTTCATCTTCCATGTTTATTTGGAGTTATAACTATTGGTGTTGTACATGGAATCGTACTTTCCCTTATCACTTTCTTTCTTAGCAATTTAAAATTCTGCATGTTTTGTTGGACTCATCTTATAAGCTGCTTGATTTGGTAGAGTTGATTCTAGAATCAAATCAATGTGATGATAAATATCTCTTTTTGGTGGTAAACCATATTATAAATTATTAGGCATAACATATACATATTATTTTAAAACTCTCATTACTTCTATTGGTATTGGCACTATTTTTGTTTCTTCATTCTTCATTACTAGTGCATAAAAACAGCCTTCTACCTTCATATCTTAGAGAAATTATATAGTACAGAGCATGCTTTCTATCTTCTCTTCCTCTTTAAAGGGTCAAAAAAATACCTTTTTACCACCTTTAAAAAAAGTGTATGTGTTATTTACTCCATCATGCATTACTTTCTTGTCAAATTGCCATGGTCTCCCTAATAACATATGACATGCATCCATCAGAATAACATCACACCATATTTCATCATTATAAGTATTTCCTATAGAAAACATGATTAAGCACCTTTTATCTACTATAACCTAATTCCCTATCTTAAACAATTAAATTAGATAAGGGTTAGGACTCTTTTCACATAGCAAATTTAGTTTCTCAATCATTTCTTTAGAAACCATATTTTCACAACTACCACCATCTATAATTACTTTGGATACTTTTCCACCCAAATTACATCTTGTTCAGAAAATATTTGATCACAACCATGCATCACCACCTTGTTTATTTTTCATGTGATCCTTCCTTGGAGTGTTCATGGTTCTTCTCATCATGAGATTCTCTCCAATGTCAGCTAGTGTAATTTCAATATTCTACTCTTCTATTTTAGCCTCAGCTAGATTTACTCTTGGGCAATATTCGTACCTCCTTTCTTGATATTTATAGTTTGGAAACTCAAATGATTTTTTCCCTTCTTCTCAACACCTATAATAGATATAAGATCTATGTTGATTTTGAAACCATCCTCTATCACCACCATAACCTAATCCCCTCTGAAATCCTCTTCCTCTTTGTTGGTACTGAAACCCTTGCCTATTATCATCTTGCCTTTCTAAACCATGTGATGATTCATATTTATTGGTACTAAATCCACCTCTAGTTGTATTAAATCTACCTCATCCTCTTAATGGAGGAGATATATCTTTCCTTGGACTAGTAGATGTCCTTCTAATATTCTATCTATTTTGTTTTTTTTTCTACCTTCAAATCTAATTGATAATCCTCCATGTTAAGTATTGTATACATGCTTAATTCATATTTAATAAAAAATTACAAACCATTTACATACCTTACAACCATCTTCTCTTCTATTTCATCATGCACTAGCCATACGTAAATCTTGTAAAATTCATCTGTATACTCTTGTATACTGTGATCTTTTTACCTTAAAGTCTCAAAATCTTTTGTATAGGGTTTAAGAATAATCGAAAGGAATAAATTTCTCCCTTAGATTCTTATTGATATTTTTTGATGTATTAATCTTCTCTTTACCTTTTCTCTATCTCTCTTTCTAAAGGTGATCCCACTAAATAATTATATGACCTTTCAATTTTGAACATGTAAATTTTACCTTCTTGTCTTCTTTCATGGTTTTCCACTCAAACAATTTATCCATGTTATTCATATAATCGATAAATTCATCTAGTTTCAAATGGCCTCCATAATCTAGAAGATCAACCTTGATTCCTTCAATCTTTTTTCCTAAAGACTGAACCATCCTCTCTTCCATCGATGGTGGCTTCTCTTGTTGTTCTACTTCTTGCCGAACTTCATCATGATCTATGTCTTCCTCATCACCACATTATCTTATCTACTAATTGGTGATTACCTCTTTTAATTTGTGAACTTGCCTTTATAGTTCTTGTATAGTTTGGTTCATCTATGCCATACATCCTCATCCTCTCACCATTCTTCTCTCCTCTAAGATTCAAACTTGCTCTGATACTAGATAATGAAACCAAAAACTAACAAGAACAAGAAAATTACAAAAAGGTCAAGATATTGAAACAATACTAAAAAATTATTCTTATTTATTTATTGACAAAATTACAAACCCAAACTATGTTTAAATAAGCTTCAACTTAGAAATAAAAATTTATATGCAAAATTTATTAAAAAAACTAAAATTTAAAAAAAGTGCCTATTTTTAAAAACACCTAAAAAAGCCCTAAAATCTATTGAAATATTACAAACACTATAATTATAATATGGAAGAAAATTCAACAAAATTTGACTTCTAGGTCTAAAAATATACACTTTCTAAAAGTGGAAAAATCTCAAAAAAATCATTAAATCATAATTTTAGACCCTCAGATGATCCCGTACGACCTCTAAAAAAATATCAAAAACATGGGTAGGATATTATAACCACCTATGGTAGAAAGAAAATTTTACATATGATCGTTTTGATATGTGGAAGATCTCAAATAGAGCTATGGCCTATATCTGTTGGACTATTTTTTCTACATCATTCTCCTATGGTTGAAAATAACTCGGCTCCTATGAGTTGTCCTGATTTTACTATTGCCATTTGTCTTTGTCAATATTCTTCATCTCTCATTCTATAATCCAAGTGTTGTCTTCTTTTTGCAATCCTTCCCACTACACCAAATACCTGTTAGAATTCCCTTGCCTTGTGCTCACTATCTTCATAACCAAATCTTGCACTATTTTTTATTTCTTCTGCTTTGGAACTTGTTGTTCCAAATGTATTTATTCATATTCATCATATTCACCATATTCTCCATGCAATTTGTATAAATCTAAAAGATTAAATACTATAGATATATCAAAATTATGTGGTAAACTTACCTCATATGCATTATCATTAATTTTCTTCACAATTTTGTATGGTCTAATTTTTTTGTAATTCAACTTGTTGTATGTGCCTTTTGAAAATATTTCTTTCCTCAAGTAAACCATTACCAACTCTCCTTATTCAAATACTTTTGACCTTCTTTTGACATCTACTATTGATTTATATTTCATATAACTTTCCTACAACTTTCTTCTTACTCCTTGCAGCTGCTGCATATGCTCTACAAACACTTTTGCATCATCATTAATCTGATCTAAAATTTGAAATTGTACCAAATCTAAAATACTCATAGGATTTCTCCCATAAATAATTTGAAAAGGTGAATTTCCTATTGATCTATTCACTAAATTGTTATATACAAACTCAGCTTATGGTAAATCCAAGTCCCATTACTTGGGCTTCTCTCTAACTATGCATATGAATAATTTTTCCAATCTTCTACTCAAAACTTATGTCTATCCATCTATTTGTGGGTGATATGCACTAATTAATTGTACCTTAGTATCCATATTCTTACATATAGTGCTTCAAGAATATATCCCTTATAAGTACCCACCTTTATTGGCATTAAATCCACCTCTAGTGGTACTAAATCCACCTCATCCCCTTATTGGATGGGATATACCTCTCTTTGGACCAATAGATGTCTTTCTTAAATTCTATCTATTTTATTTTTCTTCTACCTTCAAAGTAGATTGATAAGTCTCCTCCATGCTATGTATTCTATGAATGCTTAATTCATCTTAAATAAAAATATTTAAACCATTTACATACCTTGCATCCATCTGCTCTTTTATTTCATCATGCTCTAGTTGTATGGAAAGCTTGTAAAATTCATCTGTATACTCTTTTATACTATGATCTTTTTACCTTAAATTATGAAATCTTCTATATAGGGTTTATGTATAATCCACAAGAAGAAATTTCTCCCTCAGCTTCTTCTCCATCTTTTTCAACATATTAATCTTCTCTTTACCTTTTCTCCATCTCTCTTTCTATAGGTGATCCCACCAAATCATTGCATGAACTTTCAATTTCATGCATGTAAATTTTACCTTCTTGTCTTCTCTCATGGTCTTCCACTCGAAGAATTTATCAATGCTATTCATCCAATCTATCAAGTCCTCTTATTTTAAACTACCTCCATAATCTAGAACATCAACCTTGTTTCTTTCGTTCCTTCCTTCTAATTATCGAACCATCCTCTCTTTTATCGATGGTGGTTTCTCTTGTTGTTGTTGTTCTTGCTAAACTTCTTTATCACAATTTGTGTCTTCCTCATCACCACCTTCTCTTCTATGTTGATTGGTGATAACCTCTATTAATTTTTTAACTTACCTCTATAGTTCTTGTATAGTCTAGTTCATTTGTGCCATACCTCCTCATCCTCTCACCATTCTTCTCTCCTCTAAGATTTGAAATTACTCTGATACCAAATAATGAACCCAAAAACTAACAAGAATATAAAATTTAACAATACACAAAGATATTGAAAAAAAAAATTTTGATTCTTATTGATTGCTTGGCATAATTAGAAACCCAAACCATGCTAAAATAATCTTCAACTCAGAAATTAGAGTTTACATGCAAAATTAAAAAAAAAAAAACTAAAATCTAAAAAAACACCCATTTTTAAAAACACCTAAAATATCCCAAAAATCTCCTAAAATATTCCAAACACTATAATTAGGCTATGGGACAAAATTTAACTAAATTTGACTTTTGGTTCAAAAAATATACACTTTATAAAAATAGAAAAAAACTCAAAAAAATCATTAAATTATAATTTTACACCCTCAAAAGATCTCATACAGCCTCTAAAAAAATAAAAAACATGGTTATGCATTTAGAAACATTTGGGGTAGAAACAACCCTTTTGATATGATCATTTTAGTATGTAGAAGAGCTCAAACAGAGCTACGGGTCAAAAGTTATGGCCTCCAAAAGTTGGACTATTTTTTCTACATCACTTTGATAAGAAATGTAGGTAAGAAATAGCTATAGAAATGTCTAATAACAAACTGATAGATGCAAACAACTTAGAGAAAAATATGTGAAATACGTAGTAAAAATATTAACAATAAAAACATGGAGAATAATGAAATTATATTTAATAACTACAAAGAGAAATACAAATCTTGGTCATTTATGCCAACATTATTAGAATTGCATTGTTCTCCAACCTAATTATTTACTACATACAATCAAAGGTAGAGATTCGCTACTATAATGTTTTTTTTGGCAAAAACTGAGTAAAATAAAATAGAGATAGATATATTAAAACATGGTTTTCATTCTTTGGAAGTCTCTTGAAGCCTGTATAAGGAGAGAGAAAAAGGTATTAATTAAAAATGAATGTGAACTATCACTCATAGAACTCGATAATAGTTAAAACCATTAAAATATATCTCTGGTGCATATCCCAATAGGGAAAATCAAATATTTTCTATTTATTGAAAAGTGGGAGAATGTGTTGTGTTTGAAGGTAAGTGGCAAGGGAGATTAAATGAAATGTTGAGCTAGATGTATTCATGTCTTCCAACATAATTCTATCTAAATAAATTCAATACCTTTAATGTTCTGCTATAAATTTATTATTTTGACATATAATTTAAAAGTATTTTCTGAGATTTGTTTTATCTACTCAGATAAAAGTATCTCAGAGAGATGGTGGAAGTGCAAGATCATAAAAGAATTGTATGAAAAATAAATATATAAATCTTGTTTTTAAAATCACCTTCTATTTTTTTTAAATCCTCACCAATCATTAATTTTAGTTATTGATTTGAAAATTATGAAATTATAGAGGAAATTATAATATCATATATTATTTTAAAAATTATGAAATTATGTTTTTTAATCCTCACCAATCATTAATTTCATTTATCTAAAATATTTTTAAAATAATATCATAGAGGAAAATTTAATGCATGTATCATTATTTTTATAATTATCATTCATTGATTATACTAGTAGTTGCCCCAAAGATGCAAAGAAAGATGGAGGAAATCTAAACTATATTGTATCATTAACATAATATGATTTTTAAATAGATTTTTATAAGTAAAAAATATTTTACATAAGATATGTTTAATTTTAAATTTGTTATGTATAAATTTATTATTTTGTGTATTATTAGAAAAAAATTAAAATGCATATAATTTCTATTATGTCATACGTTGATATACACTGATAGGTGTAGTGGTAAGTAAAAGTTTTCAAGATTGAATTAATCATCTTTATGTTTAATTTTAAATTTGACATCTGTCAATTGTTATATGTCAATTTAAATTTTAAATTAAATGTCTATTTGTATCTCATTTTCAATCGTCATATGTCAATTTCAACTTTTAATTTGATGTCTATTTATATCTTAATTAAAATTTCTCTTACAAATATATTATTATATTATATAAATAATATATTATATATACATATTGGATATTTTAATAAATGATCTGCAGTCAATTCACCAAAAATGTTATTCCATCTGATTTCAAAGAGAAGCAGTGTCTTTCCACTTCCTTAACTACACAAAGATAAAAGAAAATAATGTAAACATAAAGGACATTAAGATCACTACAAAAAATGGCAAACTAGATTCTTTGATTTTAAAAAATTGACCGCAATTAGCCAGATCATTTATTTTCACATCCCATGAGTTTTTTTTTTTAAATTCTTTCAGTTAACAATATTTATTTATAATAATAAACTATTTAAAATATTTAAATGATACCCAAAGAATCTAATGGAAAACGTATTCATAGCTATATTTTATTTGCTTCATAGCATTATTTCCCATTGTTTTCACACCTTGGCCACATGTCTCTGCTTCAATTTAGGTGTGCTTTTGCTTGTTTTCATTCACATACATGTAATATCTCATAGATATGTGTCTTTATTAAGCAATCAATTTTATTCAACATAAACTTAATGTTAAGAGAATAGGTACATTTCCATCATACGACTATGATAGATATCCTTAGCAAGATAATATTATGGAATAAATGTTATTCATCTTCATTTCCAAGTTCCTTAAGGATAGTTTTTTTATAGTTATGGCTTCCAAATGTAGTTGTTTTATTTGATTATATTTCTACATGTTTTTTGTATAGTGTTTAAAATATCTTCATTTTGTGTTCTTTTTTGAAAAGTAGGCAAATGCATTAAGTTTTATGTTGTAGTTTGCAAGGACTATATTTGTCATAATATTGGAGAAGAAGATTCATATTGGATGTACAAAAAATAGGCCAACTTTTGGAGGCCATAACTTTTGATTCGTAGCACCATTTGAGCTATTTCACTTAGAGGTGTTTTTAAAAAAAAATTAGAGTCCAACTGAGACCACATAAGGGTCCAAAATTATAATTTAATGATTTTTTCAATATATTTTTTAAATTGTGTATTTCTATGACCAACATGAAATTCAGTTGAAATTCATCTTACACACTAATTTTAGTGTTTAGAATATTTTTGGATATTTTCACAGTTGCACACACTTGCATGCAAAACATAATAAAAATAATTGTTATTGAAAATAGATATTTTTTTTAGATTTTAGTTATTTTTAAATTTTTGCACGTCATATTTATTTCCAAGTTGATGATTATTTATTCATGGTTTTGTAATTATTTCAATTCAATCAATATGAATTAATTTTGAGTTATTCTTTTAGATCTTGGCCTGTTATAATTTTTGTCTTAAAAGTAATTATGGATCATTGGTATTAATGTCTTATATGCCAAGTAAATTTTTTTGACATATTATTTTATACATTTTTTACTTTGCCATAGAACAAGCTAGTTTGACATAAAATGATTGTGATTATTTAGAGATTATTCAAGTTGGTGTGGAAGAAATGACTAAATAATTACATGAGAGTTGGGAAAATAAAATAAAATCTATATTAAAAATGGAAAGAGTTTTAATTTACCATGAATGCATGATGGAAAACATAGTCTTATGTTGATGTAGAGGTGTGGTTTATTTAATGGCCTACTATAAACTATTTGGTATTTCATGAAGAATCATTTGATAGTGGACTTATACTCCTATGCATAAACATTAACCCTGGTAGGATACACCCAACTATCCTATTATGGAAATATTTCACATGGAACACAACTTATAGAGGAAGATAAAACCATAATTTACCTATAACCTGATGTCAAAATTTGAATGGAAAAAATTTAATATTCATTTTTCTTGTCTCTTGTGAGATGACTATGGGGGCTTTACCCCTCAGTGTAAGCCTCTAGCTAATTAATTACTATGATACATAAAAAAGGTACCTCTCATTATAACTATACAAAAGTAGTCATTACTAAGTTGTGTTACTTGATCATTTCCTAAAATAGTTCCTTATTGTTGGTAGACACTATAACAATATTTCCACATAAAAAATATCATTTATTATTATGGCAAAAAAATAGCTAAGCTGTCACTTATAATCTATGCTTGTTTTGGTTGCTATGGTGTTATCTTGTAAATTAATGGGGAGTTGTTCTTATTTATCATGTATTACCTTAATAATACCTTTGATTTTATATATTTGAATCTTTTTTTTTAGTGTTTCAAGATGATATGTCTTGTGCCCTATGATTCTATTGTAATCAAAATA
The DNA here is from genome assembly GCA_037957365.1 of Torreya grandis. NCBI lineage: Eukaryota > Viridiplantae > Streptophyta > Pinopsida > Cupressales > Taxaceae > Torreya > Torreya grandis. Next base: position 830,443 of record JARHVA010005492.1, read on the forward strand.
TCATTTGCCTTCTATCCCACTACTTGATGTCTAGTAGATGATAGTGTAGTGAAGTTATGATCAAGTAACATGTATAATATTATGCTTTATCAATACTAAATCTATTTCTCTCTTAATTGTGTTTATGATTTATTATCTAAAAAATCCACATTACTCACTGAATGTTTCTCACAACTTTTGTGATAGTGCAAAATAACTATCCATTTGTCCCATGCATGCTTGACTTTACAAAGAATTGTTTTAATGTTGAGTTTTTCCCTATGATAATTTTAATATCATATGAGATTGAAACTATTTTATATATTTTGAATGTACTGATGATTTTACATTATTGCATTTCTAGATTATTCTTGGTCTCCATGTGCCCCATGCATACTTGACATTACAAAGGATTGTTTTAGTGTTGAGTTTTAAACTATGATAATTATAGTGTGATATGAGATTGAAACTATTTTATATTTTTTGAATTTACTGATGATATGACATTATTTCATTCCCTTTGCCATGTAAAAAATGTGCTTGAGTAGGATTTTTGATGTTATTCCTTTTTATGGGGTGTGACTCATGCCAATCTTCCCAAACTCCAACAAATGTGAATAAAGCATGAGATATGTATTTATATAAAGGAATAAATTTAACTTGTGACAATGATAATTTGTGTATGTTACCATATTTATATCATTTCCATTAATAACATAATAATTTGTGACTATACCATCTTTCTATTTTGAATTCACCAATAAAGGAAGATTGAGAATGGGTTTTATTTTCTCTATATTATCTTTTGGTTTGTGTTGTATTTATAATCATGTATGATAATTGGTTCTATGTTATTGACCTTAATTGATACTCTCACCTCATATGTATGCATTTGATCGAATGTAAATGGTTTTGATGGGAGAATGATATAATAATTTTCCACATATGATTGTAACTAATTCTCATTTGGTAGATTGTGTCATCTTACAATATTTGAAATAATATTTATCGACAAGTAATGTGTATAAATATCCTTCATACATAAATTTGATAAATTTGTGTAATATAGATGGCATTGCCTCCATACATGTGTAATTCCCAATATTTTAGACAAGGCATTCATGAGATATCGACCTTAGTGAAGCCTTAGTGGGCCTTCATAAAAGGCACGTGATATAGAGTGGCATTGACCTTTCTTAATAATTTCAACTTTTGACTCAAGACCATCTCAATAATATTCTTATTTTGACTTAATTAAAACACATCAAAAATGTTAGTGTGTAATTATATTATAGTGGTGACACTTGTGTACATAATGCTCTATAGAAGATCATGAGTTGGAAAATGCGTGTAAATAATTTTCTAACGGTTTATTAATACTATAGTGTATGTTTGGTCAATTAGAAAAAATGAAAAATAGTATAGTGAATATTAAACTAATAAAATGACTTGTGATCTAGTGATAATAAAAATTAAATATTATAAAATAAAATAACATTGAAATTATGGTAACTATTAACACATTTATTATTCCCTTTTATTAGGAAAAGTGAAAAATGATGTGAAATTTGGAATGACATAGGACCTAAGTTCATTTTCTCAGATAAAATTCCAAAATTTATTTTGGACTATGAGATTGAGGAGGCAAAATTATAATGATGAAATAATTGGAGAAAGGTAATCAAGTGACTATGACATTTTAAATAAGGATTTATGTTTTCTATATTCCTTGAGAAGTAAAATTAGGGTTAAATCAATTCTTGGAGAAGTTTACGTAGAGTGAATTAATGGTAAAATATTTGCTAAATATTTAATCATTCCTACCAGGAAACACCACATGATGTTTTTTTGGAATCCAAATTAATTAATAATCTTAGAATGTGTATTTTTAAGATATTCTCCTTGGCAAGCAAGGTGGATGAGGTTAATTTGCATTAATAAGTACAACAAGATTAGAGGGGATGCTAGAAACATAGGTGGTTTTGTAGGGGATTATTTCACCCTATGGCATGTTTTATCTTTACCTTTATTTACATTCTCATTATAAATTTATATGCCCAAATTGGGTATTATTAATCA
>JARHVA010005492.1:842500-882500 GCA_037957365.1 Torreya grandis
CTTTGAGTACTATATGAACAATCACTAATTTTAAGTAAAAATAGGTTGTGGATACAAAATATTGGTTTGTTTTGATAACTCGATAATCATAGATAAGATATTGGGAATATATACATTTTTAGGTTTGGTAAGCATGAATGAATGTCTCCATGTGAGTATGGAGAGAATGTTTAAATTTTCTTGTTTTTTCAAACATCTATATTAATTTTTTTAAATTATTATTTTTTCTATCCTAAACTTCTATCTAGAGTTACAGGGTTGTGATTTCATTCTTGTCAAATCCTTAATTTATAATTAGAAGGGTTCTCTCAGGCAAATGCATGGAAAGGTTGGAGTTGATTTTACCATACAATCAAGGTAAAATGTGTCCATTGAATTAAAAAAAACTTAATTGTGTTTCCATTCAATTATAAGATTATGATGTTTGATGCCATGAAATAATTGGCTTTTTATAAATAAATATTTATTAATTATCTTTTGTGTTGACTTCATTTAAAACCAATTGGTAGAGAATCATAAGGTATAATATAATAATATTACATTATCATATTATACTACACTATATTATATTATTTTTTATTTAAGTAAAATTGGATATGTATGTATATATATAGTAATCTTGTAAGACTCTCAATAAGCCTGGGATCATAGCCTCGTGTGAAGTTGCTAAATAAATTATATTAAAATGAACCATATTATTTTGATTGGATTAATTATGAATGAATTTAAAAATTAATTTTGTGTTGATTTTAAACATCTATGTATATGTGCTAACATAACTCTAATTTTTTTTTATAACCGTGTTAAATTTTTTTTAAGAAACAAACTTTATTTGGATTTGGAGTAGACCTTTAAGGTGATATAGATGTGGATGGTGAAATATTGAGTTGTTATATAATATTGGATCATCTAAATAGTTCCCATTGATTGACACAACATTAAAAAATGACTTGTATGAAAAATGCTAAAATACTTGTGCATTTTCACCAAATTAATGCTTATAATAATTGTATATCATTTAGAAAATAACCAATAATCCTCTTCCATACAAATGGATAATGAACAGGTGAAAAAATAATCATAACTTATTTCCTTTTTTGTCAATGTTGATAGTAAGGAGTGTTTTCAACATTATGTGCATAAGCTTCCTTCTAGTGGCACACACGCATTAGGATATAGATGGGAATTTAGGGATATTATAAAAAAATTTATGTAAATTATAAACATTCTCTTTGACACATATCTTGGATACATATAGAATATGCCAAGAGTGGTCAAGTATATTGAATCCATAATTAATTGAGGAATCATGACTTTAAGACATTTGTGGAGCCATAATTGTTGAATTTAAAATACAAGATAGTGGGTATTATAATAATTAAGATGTTTGAGTTCCATATTTTTGATAACATATTCATATGTCTATCTATCTATCTATCTATCTATCTATCTATCTATCTATCTATCTATCTATCTATCTATCTATCTGTCTATCTGTCTATCTATCTATCTATCTATCTATCTATCTATCTATCTATCTATCTATCTATCTATTTATCTATCTATCTATCTATATCTCTCTCTATATATATACACATACATACACACACAAAGATATACATACATACATACATACATAAATACATACATACATATATAAATAGATACATACGTACATACATACATACATACATACATTCACATGGGCGTGCACGCACGCACACACACACACAGACTAAAAATGTTCACTATATATTTATTCTTATTATAACACATCGATATATCAATTAATAAAAAAGAATGAAGATAATGTAGAAAGAGAGTTACAATAAAAATGTGGCTAATTGGTATCCACCATCAAAAATCAATACCAAAGAAAAACATGGTTATCCGAGAATGTTCTAAAGACAAATCCCACTAAACATGAATATAAAATACGAGGTCTCAAAACATGTTGAGAAGTGAAAACATCAAGCTACATAATAAATAACATTAGAAAGTGGTTGTTATAGATCATCTATTGGAAGCAAAAACTATCCAAAAAAAAGGTGTCTTTTGAAATTGGATATGAAGCCACCCATGCATTTTGAGAACTACCTAAATGAATCAAAATAACCATAATACCCCAACAAAGGGGCAAAGGCATGATAGTATACTCACCCAATTATTTAGGAGCTCCTATAGATGTTGAATTCTAAGGCCACCAAGCATTGACCTCCACTTGCATCTATAAATGTGTAGATGCGAGAATAATAACTTTTTTCTTGAATTGAAAACTATTTAAAAAGAACCTAATTAATGAATAAACAACGTTCATATATTTCCAAAACTAAAAGATAATTATAACTATGAATAAATTATAAATGAAAGGTATGAATGATAACAATATGTTAAAAAAAAGTAGTGCTCTAGTTAATAGGCTTTGACGGGAAAGGTTGAAATAATATGTGAAACTATTAGACGACATCACAAGCCAGTTCGAAAGCCCATAATACAGGTTTAAACATCACAGGTCTAGAACATGTCAGGCATTTACGAAGAAACACCTCATTGCATTTGAGTCTTTCCCCAAATGGTAAACCCTTATAGATTAAACATCAAATAAAATAGGTGCGCTTCATTTCTATCTTTGTATTTCATATCAAGTCAAGAAATGCAAGCCATGTCCAAGGATTAGAATTTTAAATTTTACTAATTTTTTAACTTGTTTAGATCTAAGGTAAAGTGACACATAATCTGATATAACAACCAAAAAGAGTAGTTTATGTAAGTAGTGGCCTTGACTGTGTCACCCTGGAAATATGCTGAAAAATCACGGCCAACCATACAAAGGTTATTTTCATTTATAATGTTTGAACCACCATATCGGTACAAATAAGGATAATAATTTAAAAAGGAGGTCCAACAATAATAAACAATAATAAATTGGGTTAGTGAATTTCAATAAAAATTAGAATGTTCGGAATGCTATAGTTGTATGGGTTTTACAAAACAATTTAAAACCATGTGAATTCCACATGGCAGTGGCACGGTTCCATCTCCATTCTCCACCATCAGGTTGTTTATTGAAGGCGACATTTATGCAAAATAAAATATAACATGATCTTGCATATAGAGTATATTAACTACATTTAATTTATATTTTCTCTGTAATAGTCACTAAAGAGTCTAATAACTAGAATAGACAAGATACCTTCTAGTTCAAATGCTTTCTTTGAGCAATCAAAGGAATTTCCTTCCTAGATTTTTAACAAGTCAGAGTATTTTATAATAGTTTTGACATTTTTAATTTTATTAATATACTATAATAATTGTACTAAGAATTGAGTATGATGACAACCTTCATTCTAATATGGATTCTCAGATGACGTTCTAGCAGAGAATGAATGAATGGGGGGCACAGCTTCAAAGAATGAGAGGGAGACGTGGGATTTTCATTTATTTCTGTTTCTTATGTAACAGAGAAGAAGCGAAAACCAACTGAACTTCTTTCAAATTCGAACACTTAAAGATTTTAATTTATTTCGGTTTCTTATGTTTTAGAAATCAATTTCTTTCATGTATTTTATTTTTTAATTTTATGTATATTCTAATTAATTGAACGGCAATTTATATGTTCATCTACTTACAACACAGATTATATCTGTAATAATGTTTCCCAGATTGTCGATTGTATACTTTTTAATGTTGGCTATGACGGGGATTTTTTTCTTGATATCTAAAGATTGTCTATTGAATGCACGCATATATACGGATAGCTCTTCTTTAGAAACTATATATTGTTTTCGTTTTTTTGAATTTATCTAGATACATGTAGTGATACACGCGTTCGTGATTAATGCATATGTTTTAAGCACAGGAAATATATTAGTTACAAATATATTCATAAGAACCAGACAAGACTTCCCGGTAAGTCCAAAATCGGACCGTGGAATTTGTGTATAATGAATTTTTTAAGGACTATTATATATTCGAGAAATTATTATTTGTAATAGAATAAAGAAATATATTTATATATATATATATAATTTTTTAGTTTTTAATAGTTTAATTAAAATTTTATATTTCATTTTACTCAATTTTTTAAATTAGGGATTATATTTTACATTTAAAAAAATTAAATACCATCACACAGCCATCAAATATAATTTATATATCATATTCAAGCTACAATTTCTCACATCTTTTAACATTGTTATTACTAGCTATGTTTAAATTACACCTTCCCACCGTCATCTGTTAAAGGGGAGTCCTTTCTAGTCTTATAAGATATTATTACTCAATATTTTATGACAGTAAAAAAATCACAATAGAAAATTTCTTACATTGTAAGCCTATTTTAAAATTTCTAAATAAATAAATAATAATTACTTGATTAGCAATATATGTTTCCCCTAAACTCAAATCAAGAGACCAGGAATCTAATCTAGCTTCCAATTTATTGTTTATTTAAATGATGAAGTTATGTATTGTTGAGATTATAGTTTTTTTATGGATTATCATTCGATGCTTTATTCCATGATGATTATGTTGAGATTTCAATGACAATTAGCCATAACCGCTAACTACCTGTGAAATTGCAATTTAAAAAAAAAAATCTTTTATAAACGTTGTAGTTTATATATTCTTAATGTCTTCCCATAAAAATCGTGATTCTAATTTTAATGTGTGCTAGTTGCTCCCTGATCATTTTAAAATCAATATAACTATATAAATTTTCTCTTTGTTATTATTATTCTAAAATAATCTAGTCCTAGGGAATACCTAACTTCAAAGATGCTTTACTAAATGATTCATTTCTACACCTCTCTAAACATGTTACATACATACTTCAATGGCAATTTCAGTATTACGATGAAGTAATTCTCCAATATGTTGACATAATATTTTACTATATCATACTTTTATTGCATGATATAGTAAAATACTTTTTTGAAATGAGTAAATTTCAAACTACATTCTTCATTTTAAAAGTCGGTCATCCATAATGACCAATTTTTGGGAGATCCAAATCTCCACGAATAGATTTGATACATAATTTTAAAAATTTTAAATTCAAAATAATGTAAAAACGTAAATTCTACAACAAAGTATATGTTTTCAAAGATTCAAAATGAGGTATAAATCAAGTATGTAGTATATATTAGCACATCAATATAGATTTTGGGACATGTGGAATACATATGCCTTTATTTTTGGAAGACTGAAAGAAAATAATCAAACACACTTGAATGCATATATATGGGCATGTGTAAATATAATTATAGGTTACAAATACATTTATAATTGAGTATATAGTTGCATAACATTTTATATCATCAACATATATTCAAAGGGGGTATCATACCTATTCATACTTATGAATATTTAAAGAAAAAAAATTAATTTTTAAAGTTTAAAGTTCAAAGTTTAAATTTTAAAAGTTATAATTTTCAAATTTAAAAAAAAAAAAATTAAAAGAAATGTTGGCATAATAGGAGAGTGAATATCCTTCATTCTATTTCGATCACGCAAAATAGAATATAGATCCATATGCAACCATCTGATTTAAATTTGTGTGGGTGATGTACATTCAATTCTAATAACATGCAATGGCTTTGGCATCACTTCTAATTAACCTATAATGTTTTCACTTTTTTAAATTAGAAAATTCGGTACTATTCCTTATTAAAAAGAGTTGGGATAATTCATCTTGCATACTCAAGATCTTGATTAGTTGTTCAAAATTGAGACTTGATCGGTCTCAAATTATCCATTAATTCAAATTATTTACATGATTCAGTAAGGAGGAAAAGTATACATAAATAATTATATGTTACAAGAAAAAATATCATTCATATACGTGTATGTCTTTATTTTATTCTTTTTAATTTTTTAGTTTTCAAAGTTAATATTTTTAAAGTGTCAAAATAAAAAATGATTACTTAGTAAGTTTCTGCAAGGTTTTCTAAATTCAAGTGCCCTAAATAATTCAAGTATATACTCAAATAAAAAGTGTATTAGACACACTTAGATTAAACTCTTTATCCTTTACTCTTGAAAAAATATGTGACATTTATTCACCATTCCTCTATGCCATTTCCATATGCAAACTTGATCCTTTATTTTCCATTACTACTAATATAATTTTTAGTGTAAAATGCTCAAACTATCTAAAATAACCTTTATACTATCTCCAATAGGGGATAAATATCTCTGATCCCTCTAGAAATGTTATGTAAAAATTTAATGACATCTTTAAAAACCTTAATCTATATATGAGTTTTTCATCTATGAGAGAAAGTTTTACAACTTGTTATGTTTATTTTGTATGATAGTGGAGATCTAGTCTTTTGATAGCTCAACACACATAGGTTATAGATTGGGCATGAAGTTATTATTATGTTAACTAAGCTTGAATTTGTGTATTTGCATAAATGTTGAAAGAATATTATTTTTATTTTTATTTGTTGTTCATAATGGTGTTATTTTTTTATTTTTTGAATCAATATGTTTATTCATGACATAATTTTTTTGTAGATCTACAAGTTCATGGTTTCATTCTTTTCAAAGCCATGTTTGGTTACTGATGATAATTATTTACTTTTGAAATACTATTCCACATGATATACTTTAATAAAAGATACCTTAATACATATTATTCTTTTCTATGCTCTTTCCCATGCTCTGTGTTCATGGTTTATTATAGAATTCAAAATATTTAACTAGTAATATTGCTCCAAAATTTTCTATAGAAGTGTTCATTTGAAATATGGTGATAGCACTCTCAAAGTTGTCATTCATATTTCCTTGATGTGTCTCAGTGCACAACATATGTTTGCATTTGTATAGGAACAAATGCAAAAGTAGATCTTCCTAGGTTGTGACTTGAATTTTTTTTTAAAGCATCCCAGCAGGCTCGTAACTCCTTTCCAACTTTTACAACAAGACAAACCTTTAAAAGGCACAAAATAATTGTATAATGGCCCTCAAAACATGGACAATCAGAGAGGCATCTGTTAATCACTAATGTTGGATAAATTGAAACTCCTATATAATAAATGAAGGAAAATGACCTACATACAGGAAAGCACCATTGCATCTGTAGGGATGATTCATCATTTTCCAATATCTTGTTTTCCCTTTGCTAATTTCTCAACTAAAATTAACGATTCAATAATGATTTCTAGTGAATGAATAAGAATATCAACTATTCCTTCATTTATCAAAAGCTTCTTTGTAAAAGGTTGATCCAATAAACCAACTAAAAATTTGAGAAGTCACTCACCTTTGAAAGCATCTATTTTTGAGATTACAATTCCATTACCAAAATGGTTTTATGCCCAAGAAAGTAATGAGGACTATAATACATCACCAAAACCTAGTTTTTGACATGACATAGGAATTATGAGCACCCTAATCATGTCTTGTAACACCACCAAAGCCACATAGGAAAAATGTAACACTATTTGGGCAATCTTGTCAACATGTAGAAGCAATCAACTAAGCAACTTCTCAAATTGATGAGGTTGTAAGTACAAGTCAATCTCACCAATACTCCATATACCTAGTTGGATTCCAATGCCTAAAATTTTTAGAGCATTGAGAGAAGTGCCATAATTAAACAATTGAATTTATATTGAGGTGGAGTTTATGTTGAATCAACTCAAAATTAATTTGTTTGCATAATTTTAAAAGACATAGCTCATTCGACAAAGCATTGAAAACTCCATTAAGTTTCATTCTACCAATTACTTCTACAATTATTTAAACATAGTTTTTGTATGATATTATCAACACAATCAAATATTGTTCTGGTAATAACCTTTATTGAAACTTCACAATCAAACTCATAGATTCCATAGATGAATCAATATGACTATTACTATCATAAACTTCAATAGAATTAAGATAAGTCAACTTTCATAACCTCCATTGACTGTAAGAATATTATTAATCCTATCACCCTATATTTTTTACACACAAGTCTACCTATTCATTACTATGCAACAAATGTATTATGTATAGGAAAATAGTCCACTAGTTTTGAATGACCAATTAATATAAAATGACTTCTCACTATCGAATGACACATTACATGAATCAATTTCTCCTCATTACATGGAAAATTGTTTGGTTAGCTGATTAAACAAACTTCTAATGTTAGAAGGATTCTCAATACCATGAAGGTATTTCAACCATTAAATCTTCACACAAACCATTTATAACTTGAACATCTTTTATTAACTATTCGATTATTTTATATGAACACAACCCAAACTAGAAATCAAATATTTTATTCAATTATTAATGAAAAATGTAGACCGCTTACAAAATAATATGATGTATTTTTAAGTCTTTGTAAATAAATACTTGAACTACCAAACCAAAAATTTTATGAACTTGGGACCTTTCCATTCGTAAAATGTAAATAGTCCATTAAACTACTATGCAAAAAAAATGTATTCATTATTTGATCTATAGGAGATTATTCACTCAACTCAAATGAATCTCTTGTTAAATATGCCAAGATTAGATTAAGGCTTATTTCTATTGATCAAAACCATTGAAACTGACCTTAGCAACCTACCAAAAACCTTTCTTTATTTGATGATATTTTACATATATACAGTCAAAAGACTAACAAGGCCTTCTCCTCTTGCCAACACCTCTCTCTTTTTCTTTGATCTAGAATCAAATAGAAAATAATATTATCATCTTTATTTAAAACCTATATTCTTTCTACATAACTTATCTCTTCTAGAACCAATATTCAAATATAGCATTTAGATGACTATCCTCTCACAGATTTTCTCTTCTTTGATTAGACATTGTCTTTATCCTGTCTTTCAACATAGATTTATAATAATATGGATTATTGACATTTACATCTAGGTAAAATGATTAACAACATTTTATTTTTAAATTCTTATCAACACTCCTATTGATTCCTAATGCATTAAATAAACAAACATGTATATAAAATGATTAGTTATATGTTTCTCTTGCATCAATCTTCCAGATGTAGAAATGTTCATGGGCTCTTACTCATGATGTTTTTGAATATAACCTTTATATCATAATTTCCTTTTGTTTTATCTTCTACCATCATCTTTTCATAAAGATGAACCTATCCTTTTGATGCACACCTGGACTTTTTCTTTTTCTTTCGGTTACTCACTGAGCTCTATTTTTGAAAATATTATTCATGTTTAACCTTAGTAGATTTTTGTTTCTTATTCCTCATGATTCTATTTTGATCTTTAGTTTTGTACCTTTTTTTCTCAATTCCTTTTCAGCTGCAAGTATCCAAGCTTCTATTTCAGTTCCATATGCTTCATTACTTCCCTCTATTTCTTCAATCTCTGCATAACTTATTTTAGATGTATCAACATTAGCAACCTATTTTTCCTTTGTATGCTTTGTATCATACAAATGTAGTTGAAGATGTTGTTCTCTCTTAATATCCATACTCATTTTAGTTCTTATCTTAGCTTGGTAACATTTTTGATCTTCCTTCATATGTATGTCAAGCAGTTCTACATCAAAAATTATTTTATCTTCTTGTCTTTGGTAGAAGAACTCTTTCTTCTTGGAAATGGTCATGACTTCTCATGTGAACTCTTATCCACTATACCTACAAAATCAACAAACATGTTAGATGAAAACTCTTTCAATGTTTTCTTCTTCCATCCCTATTCTTGAGGATGTTTATCATTGACTTTTGTATCCTAAACTTTCTTTCGCCTTAGGATTTCATTGGTTTCAAGCTCTCCAATGAGCCTATCAATTTGTTCTAAATTTTTATCTACTTCTACTACATCAACTAGCCTTTTTGGATGGTTAAACAATTCTTTCAACATCCTCATTTATTCTTTCAGTGAGAGATCATCTATGTCTTCACTTTCTAAATCAAATATAGGACCATCAAACTTAGATCTTATATATTTTTCCATTTTACCTTTAATCTACATTTTCTCTTTTGTTGGAATTTATTACTACTCAAATTCATTCTCCAAACGACTTTCATTACCTAAATCATTAGTCTTTACCAGAGACATAAAATTTGAAATTTTATGTTCTTCATGTTGTTTCATCACGTGTTTTGGAAATTGCTTCTATTTGGGTGTCAAATCTGGTGCTTCACCTTTATACAGGTTAACTTTTATAATCATCTCATCAATTGATTCATCATTATTTTCAATTTAATTATTTAATGCATCATTATTGAAAGAAATTCTATTACCTTTCACTTCACTGGTATTCTTCTTTTTCCAAATTCCCCTTAGACTAACCTCTGTCCTTCTAGTCTCTTCCTCGTTTATTTTTCAACGTGAAGACCTCTTTTTATGTTCATCTAGTATAGACTTTATCCCAAAATCTAATTTTTTTTACTAATCTTACACTTGAATTTCTATATTCAATAACCTTTTGATTGAATCCTTCATTCTTCACTTCAACAACTAGTTTCTTCATCCATTTTAGAAATACATATCCATGACTTATTGAGATTTGTGGATATTTAATATTACCTTCATTTTGAATTTTTCTCACATCAATAATATTATTTTTAGATATAAGATTGAAATCAAAATTCAACTTTTTAATTACCTATTCCATGCCCTATTACACTTTCTCATTCTCTTTCATATTTTATTTGCTTTTAATCACCTTTTTCAGATGTGATTATTTATGTGATTCATTTGTTTTTTCTATTGGGATGTTTTATAGAGCATCATGAAACTCTACACTTTCTTCCATTTCATTATCAATATGCTAAAGGATTTCAATTTTGTTACTAGGATCTTCTACAACTTGATCTCTTTCACTATCAATTTTTGTGTCAAAGTCATTTGACTTCATGGGTGTTTCGCTTGCCCCATTCTTTTCAAACTGTAAGGCCTTATCTTTGACCCTCTTTTTGAGGTTCTCATTTCCTACATAATAAAATTTAAATATAATGTTGAATAACTAGATTAGAGACCAAAATATCCCTTTGAGTGCCTCCTTTGCTGACACTCTCCTCTTGCTTTTCTGAATTGCTTCTCTCTACACTTTTTCCTCTTTTCTATTCTTCTCAATGAGAGCCCACTTCTATTGCTTACCTAGAAAATCTCCACTCTTCAAGCCTTTGTGGTTTTTTTCCTCATGGCAATTATCTCTTACCTTATTTTCCTAATAATTGACTCTATAGGCCACTTAATTCTTCTCTTCAAATTCTAGCCACATGCTTGGTTTCCTTTTTATGACCACTGACTCATTAAAATCTCATGATCTAATCCTTTTAAGGTAAATTTGAGACTAATTATTTCTTTCTCTATTTCAATTTTACAATCTTACAAGCTTGCTACTTGCACTTCAAATCTATTACTATGTCCATTTATCAAGAGCAAATCATGCCACAATTTTATGGATCCACACTTGTACAAATCATTAGTTTTTAAAACAAATCATTTTGTCTATCAAATCAAATCAAACCCTAAGAGCTTAAATCTATGATACCAAAATTGATGCTAATTCTTTACTTTTGAAATACTATCCACATGATATCCTTTAATAGAAAGATACCTTTATACATATTATTCTTTTCTATGCTATATCCCATGCCTTATATTCATTGTTTAGTATAGAATTCAAAACCTTTATTACTTTTTGAATTACCCATTTAATTTAACTAGTAATATTGGTCTAAATTTTTCCTTATAAGTGTCTATTTGAAATATCGTGATAACACTCTCATAGTTGCCATTCATATTTCCTTGATGTTTTTTAGCCCACAACATATGATCACATTTGTATGGATACAAATATAAAATTAGATCTTCCTATGTTATGAATTGACAAAATCATTAAAGCATCAACAAAATCAGTAAAGCATCCCAAGAGGTTCGTAACTCCTTTCTAAATTTTACAACAAGATAGAGCTTTAGAAGGCATGAAATAACTGTACAATGGCCCTCAAAAGTTAGACTATTAGGGAGGCATCTACTAATCACTAAGGTTGGGTAAACTGACACTCTTAGATCACAAATGAAAGAAAATGACCTTAATATAGGAAAGCACCATTGCATCCATAGGGATGATTAATCATTTTTACATATCTTATTTTCCCGTTGTTAATTTCTTAGCTACAATTAATGATTCAATAATGATTTCCAATACACAAATAAAAATATCAACTAGTCCTTCATTCATTAAAAGATTCTTTGTCAAAGGGTGCTCTAGTAAACTAGCTAAAAATTCAAAAAATCACTCAGCTTTGAAAGCATCTATTTATGAGATTAAAACCCCAATAATGAAATGGTCTTGTGCCCAAGAAACTAATAAGCATAGTAATACAGCACCAAAATCTAGTTTTTGACATGGCATATAAATTACGAGCACCCTAAGCATGTTATACAACACCACCAAAGCTACACAAGAAAAATATAACATAATTTGGGAAATCTTGTCAACCTGTGGAAGTAGTCGATTGAGAAACTTCTCAAACTAATGAGGTTGTGAGTACTAATCAATCTCCTCAATACTCCATATACCTAGCCATATTCCAATGCCTAATGTCTTCAAAACATTGAGATAAGAAGTGTTATAATTGAACAAGTGAATCTATATTGAAGTGGAGTTTATGTTGAGTTGACTATTATCAAAATTATACTATTTATAGAGTTCTAAAAGACACAGCTCATTTTATGAAGTATTGCAAACTTCATCCAGTTTCATTTTACCAATTACTTCTACAATTCTTTACTCAGACTTCTTGTATGATACTAGGAACAATATCACATATCATTCTTGTAATAACCTTTATTGAAACTTCATAATCAAACTCATCGATTCCACAGATCAATCAATATGACTATTACTATGATAAACTTATATAGTATTAAGATAAGTTGACTTTCATAACCTCCATTCACTATAAGACTCTTCTTACTCCTATTGCCCTGTATTGTTTACACACAAGTCTACCTATTCATTAATAGGCAATGAATTTATTTTGCACAAGAAAATAGTCCACTAGTTTTGAATGACCAATTAATATAAAATGACTTATCACTATTGAATGGTGCATTAAATGAAATGGTTTCTCCTCATTGCATGTCACATTATATGATTAGTTGATTCAATAAAATTATAATGTTAGATGGATTATCAATACCAATAAAGGAATTTCAACCATTTAGTATTCACATATACTATTTATAAATTGAACATCTTTTATTAATAGTTTAATTATTTTATATAAACATAACTCAAACTAGAAATCACATATTCTATTCAATTCTTAATTCAAAACATAAAACACTGACAAACGAATATGGCACTATATTTGTAAATATCTATAAACAAGTATCTCAATCTACTATATCAAAATTTATGTGAACTTGAGACCTTTCCATTTGTAAAATGTATATAGTCCGTTAAACTACTGTGGAATATAAAATGTATTCATTCTTTGATCTATAGTAGATTCTTAACTTGATTCAAATGAATATGTTTTTAAATATTCCAAGACTAAATTAAGGCTTCTTTCTATTGATCAACACCATTGAAAATGACCTTAGCAACCTGCTAAAAACCTTTCTTTATTTGATGATATTTTACATATATACAGTCAAAGGCCTAACAAGGCCTTCTCCTCTTGCCAACTCCTCCTCTCCTTTTTTTTAGTTCCAGACTCAAACTTCAAATAATCTTATCATCTTTATTTAAACCCTATATTCTCTCTACATAACTTATCTCTTCCTGAAATAATATTCAAATATAGCATTTAGGTGACTATCCTCTCATAGATTTTCTCTTCTTTTATCAGACATTGTCTATATCTTGTCTTCCAATGTAAATTTATAATAATGTGTAATATTAGAATTTACATCTGGGTAAAATGATTAATAACATTTTATATTTAAATTATTATTAACCCTCTTATTGATTTTTAATGCATTCAATAAAAAACATGTATATAAAATTGATTAATTTTATGATGCTGCTAAATTAGTTACTATAAGGCAGTTAGGGTTATCAGCATATCAATGTAAGATTTATACTATGAATAACACAAATAATTTGATGCATCTAATTTTGAAATAGTGTTAAGTTATTTAACAACATGGATTCATTTACTTCTTATAAATAAATATTTAAGAATGGATTATCATTCTTCAAAGGGTTTAAGTAACAATAAATGAAGGAAAAAATGTAAACCCTAAGAAAAGGCCTAATACGGTTTTATAAAATTTTGGGGTGCGGGAAATAGTGGCATATGCTCCTAATGAAGGCTAAATAGGCAACCAAAGAGATAAAATAGGGGTTTCAAACCCTATCTAAATTACATTGAATGGTTATAATAAGTTGATGAAGGGGCTTTAACCAAGGACTTTGGCTTATGATGTTTTAGCATAATGAGACTTTCTTTTTCCTCCAAAAAAAAGGACAGCAATCCTTTAAGTGTTGGCTATGGGAGGATACAAAGTTGATGTATCGATAGAATGAATAGGGAATTCAAAATCTTGTAGTTTAAATTTTGGAAGCCCTAAAGGGCATCATAATATATCAAGATATGAGCCTATGATAATGGAGGCAATGTCTATAGTATGTGTATGATGGCCTCTCTTGTGCCCTTCCTATGTATATCTTACCTCTAAAATGGACATGGTCAAGTATTTATCCCTAGCTAAATTTAACTCCATTATCACTTTTGAAAATAGAGTACTTAATGTGATTATGGAAGTGGAAGAGCTTCTTGTTGAGTATGGAATGATCTACATGTTTGGAGGGTTTTGGCCTACCCTTTAAGATCTCCATGGCTAGATATCCAAAAATTGGGAAACCCTCATTAAAGGTAGAATCAATATCTGATCTTATGCCATTGGTATTTTTATTGGTGTTTTTAAATTTTTAATAGATAAATAATTTAATTTCGAGCACTATTGGGACTGGGATAATCATATATATTATTGTCCAAATCTTTACATTCTAGTTTTAATCCCCAAATGAAATGTTTCATATAAAGTCAATTTGGATCCAACTGCCAAATCTACCACTACAATTTTTTAATGTTGGTGTCTTTAAATCCATTGTTAGTGTTATTGGAGAATTTTGGCATACAAATTTTACAACAAAAGAACATGGACATTCCACCTATTTATAATTTCTTGATTAGGTCGATCTTTCCAAAGAAACCCAAGTTTAGAAGGAGGTGGTTGTGAAGAATAAAATATGGGTTTAGCCTACAGATTATGATGACTTACCATTTTGATGTTGCAGATGTTTCCTCATGAGATATTTGATAAACAATTATCCTAACGTGAAACATAAGAAATGAAATATATGGTGGGTATATGAAAATGAAGAGCATTAATTAGTGGGGAGAATGTATTTAAGGACTCTGATATAAAGGGGTTAAAGTCTCTATCTACATTAAAACTATAAATAATTAGATAAAAGCCTATAGAATGGATTGCGTAGGTGGTTTTGGAAATCTTAATGGAGAAAAGTGTAAAAGTCTCATTAGTTCTTACCATATTATAAGGAGAAGGTTTAATAGATCATTTATTATTTCAAATTCCAATGGTTGATCTAGAACTCTCTATTCCCATATTACCAAATCTTGAGGAGGGGAAAGGGTGGAAAATAATGGGAAATAAATGGGAAAAAGGAAGAGGTAAAAGGGAAATGAATCCATTAAATATGTCTATCATATCTCAAAAATAAAATTGAATAATAGAGACTTTTATAAATGTTTTTGAGCAGTGGTTCTTATTGAAAATATTAGATTTAGAGGCCTTTTTGATGGTATGTTTTTATAATTTTTTTAGATGTGTTTTATTTTCATTATATTAGTTCTTTTATCATATTTGGATTTTTAGCCACTACTGATTGTTTCTTTACTGATAGAAGAGACAGTTCCTTTCGAGCCTTCATGTTTTATTTTTATTTTTCTATTTTTCTAGGTTGAGGGACATGTCAACACTCTTCACCTTTAACACTATTAAAAATAATAGTTTGTGGATTTGAATCATTGTTTTGTTTTGATACCTTTGCACGTATAAATTAAGTATTTGGCTTGCATTCAATATCATGTAAGTTAAGCTCGAATAAGTCTATCTACTTGAATCCATAGAGAATATATATTTTTATCTTAATTTTGTTTCTAACAATATTGTCAATTTTTTTAAATCACTATGTTTGTTTTTCTCATAAAATTTTGTATAGGTTAAAGGAGTCATGATTATGTTCTTTCCATAGCCATGTTCTTCATTATAAACTAGGATATAAACTTAGTAAAACATAAATAAATGGGTGTACCTTATATTTTACAGTACTATGTTTTATTACATGATGGAATGAATTGTTTCTTATAAACAAATATCTCTAAATGGTTTAAAATAAATTTTAGGGTTTATGTAAAAATAGGTTGTAGGTTTTAGATCTATTGTGTTATTTTAATAGCTCAATGTTCATAGATGGTTTTGACAATTTTATATTTTTTATTAATACATATCTTAATCCCATAAACTTATATTTTGTGAAACTATGATTTTATTATTACCAAAGACTTTTTTTGTATTTAGAAGGTAAGATATTTCCTCTAAATAAGGCAAAGTATTGGATATGTTTTTATTTCTTTATAGTGCCATGTTGTTTGATAGCACTGAATCCTTGCCTTCCTATTAATAAATCTCTAAGAATAATTTATGGCTCATCATATATTTTCTATAAAAATAGGTTATAGGTTTGAAATATTGGTTTCTTTTGATAGCTTGACAATTATATAAAAGAGATTAGGAATCTATACATTTTAAGGTTGGGTAAGCTTGAATCAATGTCCCTATGTGAATATGGTGAGAATGTTTAATTTTTCATATTTTCTCCTTCAGATATTGATATAATTTTTATTTATTTATATGTTTCATTTTATAATAAACTTATATATAAGTTTGTAGGGTTGTGATTTCATTCTTTCCAAAGCCCTACTTTGTTATTAGAAGTGTTTCTATAGGCTAATACATTGACATGTCATAGTTGTGTTTACCACCAAATAAAGGTAAGATATGTCCTTTGAATACAAATAATAATAATTTATTTTTCCATTATCTTTTAAAGATTATGTTGTTTTATGACATGCAACAATTAGATTATTGTAAATAGATCTTTATTAATTCTCTTTGGAGTTGACTTGATTTAGAAATCATTGATACAGAATCATAATGTATAATATAATTACTATATTTATATATTATATTATATTACACATATTATTTTATGTTTATATAAAATTGGATAAATAATATACTAATATAAATTTATAGATATATAAAATAAGTATTATTAATATAATATAGATATATCCCCTATTGCATGAATGGACCTTTTTCTAAATTGAAAATTATATCAATTAGAAGCTTTAGAAAAATAATCTTGTGTGACTCAATAATAAGCATAGGATCATAGCATAGCATGGACTTGGTAAATAAATTATTTTCAAACTACATTGATATTATTTACATAATATTAATTATAAATGTATTCAAAAAATAATTTTTTGTTGATTTGAAATATGTGTGTATATGTTGTAACATAACTCTAAAGTTTTTGTAATCGTGTTTATATTTTTTTACCAAAAAAATTGTATTAAGATTTGAAGTGGATATTTATGGTGATATAGACATGGATGGTGAGTTATTGCATTTTTATATAATATTTGATTATCTAAATAGTTCCCATTGATGGATAAACTATAAAAATACATTGTACAAAAAATGCAATGGGTACAAGGAAAGATTTGTGCATTTTCAAAAAATTAATGTTTATAATAAGTATACATCATTTATAAAATAACCAATAGTCATATAGTTACAACTAGAAAATTATTCAAGTGGAAAAATAATATTCATATCGTATTTCTAATTTTGTCAATGTGGACATCAAGGATATTTTTCAATATTATATACATAAGCTTCCTTTTAGTGGGACACACCCATTAGGATATAGATGGGATTTGTGGGATATTATAAATAATGTTATGTAAATTTTAAACATTCTCTTTGACACATATCATAGATACATATAGAACATTCCACGAGTGGTCAAGTAGACTAAATCCATACTTTATCAAGGAATACTATGACTTCAATGCCTTTGTAGAGCCTCATTTGTTGAATTTAAAACACAAGATAATATTTATTATAAAGCTCAAGATGTTTGAGTTCAATATTTTTAATGGCATAATCATCTCTCTCTCTCTCTCTCTCTCTATATATATATATATATATATATATATATATATATATATATATATATATATATAGTTTTTCTTATAAAATTATGTCTTTGACTAAAAGTGCTCATTATAAGCTTATTTTTATTATAACACATAGATATATTAATTAAACAAAAAGAGGATGATAATTTAAAAAGAGAGTTATAATTAAAATGTGATCAATTGGTGTACACAATATAATCAATATAATAAAAACATGCCTATTCAATAATGTTCTAAAGACAAGTCCTACTAAACATGACTATAAAATAAAAGGTCTCAAAACATGTTGATAAGTGTGAACATCAAGATGCATAATAGACAAAATTAGAGGGTGGTTGTTGTATATCATCCATGAGAGGCAAAAAAACCCAAGAAAGGGGGTCACTCGATGGTGGATCTAAAGGCACCCATCTATCCTGAGAACTACCTAGATGAACCTAAAGAACCATAATATACCCCACCCAAGTGGTAAAGACATAAAAATACAATCACAAAATTATTTGGGAGCTCATATAGATGTTAAAATTTGAAGATCACCTTATCAACCTCCACTTGCATCTATAAACTTGTCGAGGTGAAAAAACAACTTTATCATTAATTGAAAACCATTGATAAAGACCTTGTTTATTGAATAAACAACATTCATATATTTCCAAAATTAAAAGATAATTATAGCTAAAAAAAAATCTAAATGAACTCTATGTATGTCAATCACTAATAACAATAGCCAAAAAGAAATAGTGCTCTAGTTGATGGGCTTTGAATAGAAATGTTGAAATAAAATGTGAATCTATTTGAACGCATCTGAAGCCCATGCAGAAGTATATAATATAGATTTTAGAATCTTAGGTTTGTAACATTTAGGGCACTTAATAAGAGACACCTCATTGAATTTGAGTCTTTTCCCATGTGGTAGACCCTGATAGATTAAACATCAAATAAAATAGGTTTGCTTGATTTCTATCATAATATTCCATATCATGTTGACACATGCAAGCCATTTCCAAGGATTATAATTTAAATTTTGATCATTTTTTAACTTTTTGAGATCTAAGAAAAAGTGACTCATAATCTTATATAAAAACCCAAGAGAGTAGTTTTTGTAAGCAATGGCCTTGAGGGTGTCATCTTAATGACTCATAATCTTATACAAAAACCCAAGAGAGTAGTTTTTTTAAAGTAATGGCATTGAGGGTGTCACCTTGGTAAGATGGGAACCAATCACGTCCAATCATGTAAAGGTAAATTTCATTTATAAATTTGTAACCAATATATCGATACAAATAAGGATACTAGTTTAAAAAGGGGTTCCAACAATATTAGATTTCTATGGTGCATTCCAATAAAAAGTAAAATATTATGAATACTATAGTTGCATGTGTTTTACAAAACAATTTACTAAGTGAGTTCCCCAGGGTCATGGCATGGTTCTACCACCATTCTCCACCATGAAGTTGGTTATTGAAGGCCACATTTATGCAACGTAAAATTTAACATGAGTTTGTGGATGCATAAAATAGAGAGTATATTAGCTACATTTAATTTATATTTTATTTGTAATAGTCAATAAGGAGTATAATCTCTAGAATAGAGAAGATCCCTTATAATGAAAATGCATTCTTTGAACAATTGAAAGTATTTTATTCTTTAAGAAGTCAGAGTATTCTATAATAGCTTGGACACTTCTAATTTGATTAACATATTAAAATAATTGTATTAAAAGAAAAATTACTTTGTAAGACATTTTTACTAAAAGTTGTTTATATGTGTTCAATTTAAAAATAATATACATTTTCACATTGTAATATTGTCTACTTAATGAAACAAAACCAAAAATCTACTAAATATCTAATTAGCTTTTCAATATTTCAGCATAAAATAAATATATGGTATAATTCTTTCTCTATTTATATCTAAAAATATTATATCTTAGATGATGGTTAACTAAACCACTCACCAATATACAAATGTCTTTAAATATATGACAGAGTGTTAAACATATACCCAACATTACGAGCTTCTACATCAAAATAATAGAAATAAGATGCTCACAAAATAATGACTCGTCTCTTTCCATACGTACATTGATAGCTAGGGCGAAATACTCGCGAGTTGCGACTCTTGATTTTCATATATCGAAAAAACAATTTTGTTAAAACTAATATTCAAAGAAGAAGGAAAAAATAAACTTTTCAAAATCCTTCAGCAAGCCAACGCTTTCATATTCACTGTAATTCAAAGAAAGCAACAGGGAAAGAGAAATTAAAATCAATTAAAATTTGCAATAATTAAAAAGCTAATTGCATAAAGCAATGTAGTTTAAATATATGTAAGTATGATCAGGTCAGTATAGGATCCGAGTCTTTAATTGAACGGTTCAGATACGGCTAAATATGAGTTCATTTCTTTCCTTATTACTAGAAATATGAGTTAATTCAATACTTTTGCCTGCCATGACTGCTGTGGTGAGTAATAGTCACTTATCATTACCAAATCTTCACGCTTCTTATCATTCCCCACTCTTCTGTACAAATTAAACAGCAGTTTTGTAATCCTTTAAAAGACTAGGCTGCAATGGGCGCCACATAGGGTTAGATCAGATAGAGTGAACGGATAGCTCTTTTTTATAAACTATACGTTGTATTGAGACACGCCGTTGCTATTGAGGCATTTGTTTTTAAACAGAAAAATATATATTAATTATAAAGAATAGGATTATAAGAACTTTTTAAGACTTCCGCGTCGGGCCTAAATTTGACCGTCGAATTTGTTTATCATGATATTTTTTAAAATATATTATTATCTATTAAAAATTGTCTTTCAAATTTAATATTATTTTATGGCAAAAGAATATAATTTTTTATATTTTTTTATTGATTTAATTAAAATTTAAAAATTTTATTCAATCTCCCATCAAAAATCTTACAAAAATTCAGCCTATTTACTATTATAATGGCATCTAATAGTAATTTTTTTTGAAAAAAATCCTTAAGATCATCAATTTATTGGTGAATAAGATGAATGATTAGTGAAGAGTTTGAAGATCATTTGAACTATTTTGTTTCAGACTTCTTATTTTCTAATATCTGATATGGGTTTTGGTCATCCCCCCAAAAAATGGGAGCATTCTTTGATGGATTTGTTAGGCTGGGTTTATATTCTTTGCTATCAAGTCAAGTTAGTATAACTTTGTTTTTTTTGGTACAACTTGTTTAGTTTCCGGGAATCAAAGAGAGGCTCCACCTTTCCAATGGGGATTTCATGGAGCATGAAAGCTTGGATTCCATCCTTGAATGTCGTAACTTCATTATAAACTTGGCCACATCTATAGACTTTACCAAAGACACTGAGGTATGCAATCAATTAACAGCCCGAAAATCCCCAAATTCTGTCCCACGTTTTAGAATAAATTTCAGAATGTTGCCAGTTATGTTTTCTGTGGTTATTGTAAACTCTATCGAAATCTACTGTTTTCCCCATCCATGGGGATGACCACTGTTTATGCACGTACACCTATGTTGAAATTTGATGTCATTAATAATATCACCCACATTCCACCGTCTCAAAAGAATTAGCAACACTATAAAATTTTGAATCTCTAATAATAGTCTGAGGCTATAGATGTCATCTTCTAAAATTCAATGACTGATCCAGTATATTTATAGTTTTTTTCATATAATATTCATATGCAAAAAGTTAACTACCTAAGTACTCATGTGTAATTTTTATTTCTATATCAATCAATAGTTTTATTTATTATTTTTAGCAAATTTTGATATTTTAGTTTAGAACAATGTTCATTTGAGTTTAAAATTAATTGCACTGATATAGATCTATTTATCACCTTTGTGCTTATTCTTTTCTATATTCTTAACTCTATACTATATTGACACATCTCAATTTTGGGTTAAATAGTTTTTTGATGACATTAAATCATTGGTTTCTCATAGATAGAGATTTTTTAATGCTTTGTTGTGTTGATTTGATTAAAAAGGATTGGGAAATAATTATATGGTATAATATAATAATATTAGATTATAATTATATTAAATCATATTCCATATATTATTTGATAATTTTTAGAAAAAAAGGATACATAATGTGTGTGTGTGTGTGTGTGTGTGTGTGTGTGTGTGTGTGTGTGTGTGTGTGTGTGTGTGTTTATCACACGCACACACACACACACACACACACACACACACACACACACACACACACACACACACATGCACACACACGCGCACACACGCACACGCGCGCACACACACACATACATATATATGTATATGCATATAGATACATACATACATGTATGTATATATACACATTTACATGTATGTATGTATGTATGTATGTATACATACATATATACATACTTATACGTATATGCTTGTAATTATAATGTTCATACATCCATTTTACTTTCATGGACATTGTTTTTCATTTGAAACTAACACAAATGAGAAACTTTAAAAAAAAATCATGTGAGGCTCTCATCAATAATCCCAGGATCATATGTTAACATGAAATTGGTAAATAAATTACTATTGAACTACCATATTATTAGATATTTTATGATTGCATAGTCTATACAAATAAATTATAATTTTTTTGAGTAATTGTGTTTTTATTTTTTACTCAACTTTTCAGATCATCACCCATGATCCTTCATGAGGAGAAAAAACTTATGATTGAAAAAAAAATGTACTACATATGTAGGGTAGGGGTAATAGTCCTATAAGTTATCAAATGAGAGGTTATCCATTGATAAAGCCTTGAAATATTGAGTAAAATAAAATAACATAATTATTTTAAAAGGATTAATTATGGATGAATTGAAAAACTAAATTTATGTTGATGTGAAACTTGTATATATGTTCTAGCATAATCTTGAATATTTACATAACCACATTTAAATTATTTAAAAGAAATGTATTTGACTTTAGAGTATACCTTTATAATGAAATAGATGTGTATGGTGATTTATTGAGTTGTTTTATATAATAGTGGATCATCTAAATAGTTCCCATTGCCTGACATAATATTACAAAATGAGTTATATGAAAAATTTAATGCATACAAGGAAAGACTTTTGAATTTTCATTTAGAAAATATCCACCACTCCTCTACATAAAAATTGAATAATTATTCAGTTGAAAACAATAATCATACATTATTTCCATTTGTGTCCGTCTCGACAACAAGGATTTTTCTCACTTCAAGTGAGGCACACTGATTCGGATATACATGGAAATTTTGAGATATTATAAACAATGTTATGAAAATTATAAACATTATATTTGACACATCTTGGATAAATATATGACAAACCACAATTAGTCAAGTACATTCACTCCATACATAATTGAGGAAGCATGTGACTTCAAGACCTATATGGAGCCAGATTGTTTTAATGTAAAAGATGTGATACTGGGTAATAGAAGAATTAGTATTTTTGAGTTCCATGTTTTCTAAAACATAATCTTGATAAAATGTAAAAAAATAATCAAGGATATCCTATGGTCTCATCTAGTCCAAATATTTTTTATATTGGATGACGGTAACCAATATTTTCCTATAAATAATTTATCTTTGGCACCCTTAAAATAAATATCAAAGATGTAAGAGTTTAAAACTGGGTATGGGGATATGGGCAGGGGGTGATTGAAAGGGAATAAATTATAAAAATGTGGGTGAAGAATTATTTATTTAAAAATAATCTATTGGTATTATTTTTGTGCACTTTGGATAGACCCTTGTCAATTGTAATGAGATTTCAGATAATTATTTTTGAGAAAAGAAAATCCAAGATAGGGATATATATGATAACATAATGGAATACCTGCCTTTTTATGTATAATTATTTCATTAAAATATCCCAATTAATAGTGATATTTAAAATGGGTATTTTTGTGCAAGACATAAAGATGAATTCTAAATCTATGTCTATCAAGGATCCAATGAGTTTACACTTTTTTGCATCCTCAGTGGTCACTAACTTAACCTAAGATTTCATATCATCCGTTAAAAAATAATACATAGGGTTATAGGACCCAACATATGGTGTCAAATGAATTAACATTTTTATGTTCAATGAAATGCTTTGTGCATTTGTAACTGCTACTAACAACTTCTATGAACTAGTCTTTAGTATTGTCGTAAAACATGTTATGAAATAGAACATGGCCACTTTTAAATTATTATTATATATTATTTTCTTAGTATATGTTCTAATTTTACCAAATTTATTTATAAATGATTCAGTCTAATTTTATTTTATCCTAACCTTTGTACTTTGTTCTCTCTTTTTGCAAGATTAAATGGGCTTGGTGATGCATATTTACAAAATGAATGATCTATGTCTTTAGATTTTTATAACATTGATAGTAAAAATGTGATAATCATTTGATTTTGCATAATCTATTATGAGAATATTCATTCCCCAATCCCTAAAATATCACTCCTTATAAGTAAAATATATCATTATCCTCTAATATCTCTACTACTAATCTACTTTACTCTTTATCTTCACTCTATTCCATGTTATATCTATCCTAATTTATATCATATTCTTTATAGGCTATTTCATTATTTTCTAAGTGTAATCTCCAAATTCTCTAATTTATGTAACTTTGTATCTTTTCTAGGTTTCCCTCTCTTCTACATCCTCTATTTTACTCCTATTCATATTCATATTTACATTCTAGTCATCATGTTTATTCTGCCTTATTTTTTTTCAAAACTCTCTTTCCAATCCCATATTTTTTTCTCACTTTATCTATCTACATCATCCACATTCTAGGTTTAGGTTCGATTTGCTCTTCTCAGCTCTTCATCATTCGCATCTACATCACATGCACCCCCATAACACTTAAATTAACTACTCTATGTTGGTAGTGGTAGGCACCATGTCCTTTTAAATAACAAACATATTTATAAGAGTAGGTAGTTACTAAATAAAATTTCATTTAAACCATCTCACAAATATATCATTTACATTTTTAAACTTCAAATATCCTTGTATAATTTTTTTTGTAATATATCCATTGATAGTAGTTTCTATCCAGTGATCTATTACATGAGTCTACTCAATGTTTAATAGTAATAAGTTTTATAGTGTTTCTTCTATCCAAGATGGAAATTATATCCTTCTTGGCCAAAAACAATAGTATTTCAATCTTGATAACCATGCAACTAATCATATAGGTAACTCATAACAAAATCTCTCATATATTTCATTGCAAATATACTCATGAATAACCTAAGGTGTATAAATCCATATTATTCTTGCTTACTCATATGAAAAATTGGAAATTAATTGATTGAGACATATTTATAAATTTATATATTTTGGTACCCATCATAACACGTCTTAATAGTTCCAAGATCACATGCACTCATATAACACTAAAACTAACAACTCTATATTGGTAATGGTAGGCACCATGGCCTTTTCAATAACAAACATCTTTATAAGAATGCGTAGTTAATAAATAAAATTTCATCGAAACCATCTCACAACAGATCCTGTACATTCTAAAAATTAAAATATTCTTGTACAAAATATTATGTAACATATCCATTGATAGTAGTTTTTGTCTAGTTATCTATTGCATGAGTCTAGTCAATGTTTAATATTCATAAGTTTTATAGTATTTATTCTATCCGAGATGGAAATTATAACCTTCCTAGCTAAAAATAATAGTATTTTAATCTTAATAACCATGAAGCTAATACTATACATCAGTCATACCAAAAACTCTCATATATTTCATTATAAATGTGCTCATGAATAACTTATGGTGTAGAGCTCCATATTCTTCTTGCTTCCTCATATTAAAAATTGGTAATTTATTGATTGAGACATATTTATAAACTTATATATTTTAGTAGACATCTTAACATGTCTTAATAGTTCCAAGATCACTACACCATTGTTAAGGTCATTATAAAACCCATCATAGCATGCTAATATAGGGATAGTTGTGAAAATTATGAAGCAACTTCTAACACAAACATTAATTAAGACTAAACCAATCTATTGTTTAGTTAAATATAATATATTTACACATTAAACATATAATTAAAAAGTATAAAGCATTTATTATGATATACAGGATTGATAATTTTCACTAAATAGATCATTCATTGCACAAAGAATAATGAACAAATACATTCAAGCTTAATAATTTTAGAGCTCCATATTAATCTCTAACACATTAGAAATATTTTACAATACAACTGATCACTATATATAGATCTTGTATAAGGTTTTTCTACTTCTTATTCCATCCTTTTCTTTAAAAAAAAGGAAAGACTCTTCACATTATGAAGACTCTTGATATGCTTTCAAGTGTTGAATACATACAAAAAGAGATACAAAAAATAGGGTTAATCACACACGTGTCTATCAATTTCACTTTATAATTTTATATCCATGTTTACTATCAAAATTTTATTTTACTTAAATAGTTTTCTTGTCATAAGATAAAGACACAAGAAGTGTACCTTATGTTCATGCTAAAAATTATTCCTACTACAAAGAAAAATAATAAAAACATAAGTTTTGGTAATCGTTCAGGGTATTATTTATTGAATATCACCCCTTGCACACTACTTAGCTACCCTTTCATGTTTTCAACTAGGTAGTGTATTATACTACCAACCTCATGGGTTTACAATAAATTATAATAACTAAGTGGCCACCATTTATGGGTTTTCCAACAACCTGGCCTCACTCATAATGTTAAAGGTCTTCTTACTATAAAATTCTTAAAATTTACAAAATTGGAGTGTGCACCGTACTTAAAATGAAGGTGGTAACATGGATTGTGTTATATGAACTAGAGGAGGATGCACACATGGTTTTTATTTTATTTGAGAAGAAGATGTTATTTCTACACAATAAATTGGTGGATGTTGTATTTGAGGATCAAACATAGGATATGAAACTACAAAATCCATTCTCTAAAAAATTTATTATTGTAATTATTCTAGAAGAACAAATTGAGGATCATGGATTATGTCTATGATAGAGGAATTTAATTGAGACATGTCCATTTTGAACAATGTCTAATACATGATAACTTATCTAACCATGTTGATTATAGTGTATAGTAGCACATGACACTTCACAAAACTTTGGATGTATTCATCTTCCGTAACTATGATCATGATCTATGCATTAGATAATTTTACTTGAATCTATTAAACTAAGTCCTTTGTCTTATCTATGTGCCTTCTAGTGAAAATTTAAAAAAATAAAAAATTATTGTACATAATTTGGTTTTGGTTAGTATCAATCTTAAGCATAACACTATATCTGGATTCAAATGATTTCTTAAGTATGATGTCTAGTGCATCTAAAGTAGTAGAATGGTCATCCATGGTAGCTTTGGATTGCTTCACCTTTATTAAATATGATGTGTCCTCCTTCCATGTATTATACAACTTAAGCTTCTAGTCAAGAATATTATGAGCTATCTTGTGAGTTTTGTATACATGAATATTGAGAACTTGTTCATATTCACCAAAGACCTCAAAAATATCCTTTGTCTCAGCTTTGAGATTTTGGCCTTGCATGTGAAGTTTATGATTCTTTTAAATAACATGTGAATATTTTATGAGTTGAGAGAATGATATTATTTTCTTCTCACATCACTTGTTCACCAAAAACATGAGTGACCAAGGAAGGACATGCAATATTAATCAACTTATAAGCTTTGTAAGGTGGAGGTATAGATTTGCATAATCTTTCCTGAGTTAATCACTTCTTGTTCTAAAGTATATTCCTTTTACATGATGTATTATTTAAATATATTTGATCACTCAATTTTCTTAGTCAGAGGTAGTTGTGATAGATCTAATGATGCCTTTTTTATCATTGCAACCAAGGTAAAATTTGAAATCACAATCATCCCATGTACCTTCTTAATCTGCACCATGGGTAGAGATATTATTGTTTAACATGTGTAAAATTATGGTATATCTCATAACCATATTATTCCAATGGAATGCAAAAATCATATACCAATGCAGATTTTGCAAATCTTCATTATAATGTCAATTGATCTAGCATGTTTATATCACCCTAGACTAAAGGTGAATGCATATTTAAAATTTTAATAAATTGATAGTTATTCTATCATTTTTGGGTGATCTTAATTAAATGGTGCTATTTTTTTAGTTTGAAAATGTCTCTAAAATAAATTTACTGGAAATTCATTAAAAATGCTTCCTTCAAGCAAGTTCCAAAAATAATGACAGATGCATAATAAAGGAAAATATTGTAAAATATTTAGAAATGGTCATAGAATCCTAATATGATACCATATCAGAGAAGTGAAATATTCTCATAATTATAGTATCAACTCAATGATTCCATTACCACAACTTTAATCAAACACACACAACATATATAAAGTGTGTCATATTATTACCTCAATAATTTATACCATCTGCTTTATCCTCTTGTAGATTATATAAAGGGAGTGCATATTAAATAGACTTGTGATTTTATTTCACAACAAACACTTAGTTGTTTATATAACCTCAAATATTAGACAATCAACTACATTTGCGTACTATAGAAATTATATGTGCACAATTATTTTATCTCTCGATAGTAAATAAACAAACTTCAAAATCAAGATTACTTTTAATCTTTTATGCATTTTTATATATTATTTTTATTGTGTTTTTATATACATATATATATAATTTTTAAAATAATTATCTTTTCTAATTCTTTCATCTAGTTACAACATAGATCATGTTTATAACATTGTCTCTTAGATTGTAAATTGTACATTTTAATATTTTATGTTTGTCTATGGTAGATTGTTTTAGACCTTCGATGGTGATTTGTACATGGGAAAGGTTATGAAAGTGTATTTTCATTGATATTTAAATGTTCTTTTCCTTGGTATCTCAATATTTCCAGGTTTTGTTATTGAAAGCACATAGGTATAAGTATAACATTATTTTATAAACTATTTATTTTTTTCATTTTTTAAAAAATTGCCTAAACATGTATTTAATAATGGAGTCACTATTAAGTAAATTTTTGATAGAACAAACCATTAGGTTAATGTTAAGGACTATGAGGTTCCTTCTGTCAATTTTAATTTCGGATTGAACCTAAGAAATATATTAATTATAAAAAATAGAATTAGAATAACATCTCAATTGTTTACTTCCACTCCACTATTAACATAGATATAAGGTACACATTATGTTCAAATTAAGTCCTCTCCTATTTTTAATATATTCATGCCTGAGTTATCTCACAAGTAGAAGGGCATGCTAGATTCATTTATGAATCTATGGATGTGATTCATGTCATATAGGTCTTGATGTAATTATTCACATTATTGGACCTATACTATATACGCCAATCATAAATGTTAATTATAAATTTATTCCTTATTTAAGTCTAGATAATTTTTTAAAAATCCTATATGGTAACTAATCTTACATTATTCATTTAACAATATAAAAGATTTTAACTATAGGCAAATAAAAAAATGTATCTTAGATTGTTATTTCATTGTAAAATAAATATTTTACATTTTAACTACAGTCAATGTAAAAAAATATCATGATTATTATTTCACTATAAAAACAAGATTTCACATTCTGGCTATAGTTAAACTAAATGTCATGAAATTTTAATGAATGAGGTGTAAATGTGTTGGTAATGTGGTGGAATGTAGTAGATAGATAATATGTTATGTTGACAAAGAATATATTCCAATTAAAATTATCTTCAATCCTATTGAAACTACATTTATCCATTCATGCACTATATTTTATGTACAATCCTAATAATTCTATTCTTTTTAGCACTTTCAAGTCAAAGCTAGATCCATCATGTGTTCTGATAACTGGGTAGTTCAAGGCACTATTAAAATCAAGGAAGAATTATTTTATTTTAATGATAAATTTTTTTGTATAAATTATAACCCTTTATTAACAGTTGTAAGTGTAAGTAATACTAAGTGGTGGAAATACATATGGCATGGAATAGTATAGCCTTGTATAATTTAGATTACTTTCTAAATTATACAGTTTGCTTAACCTAGATAAATTAACTAGTATATGGAGATTTACAAAACTTTATTGTTCACCATAATTTATTTAAATGTTTAAATTGTGTATGCAATGGAAAGGTATATATTCATGGATGTATGTACAATATTGAGTATACGATGTTTTTTTCAACTTCAGTGTTTGATGTTTTCCCTAATTATTTGTAGCCAATGTGATTTGACAAATTATCATTATTAAATTCCCTTCCCACAAAATAAATTCTTATTTTGGTTATACATTTATTGTTCTGATTCAAATTATGGAATAGTGTTATAGTTCATAGTTAATAAGGGTAACATCAAATACTCAATATATATTTTCTATAATCTTTCAAAATTTGATGGTTTTCCCAATGTTTCTTATTTTCAAGTGGACTTAAGAGAACATTAGTTTAAAAATTAAAAAAATGAATGCCTACGATAAAATATAAGGAAAAATTATTTTATATGACTAAAAGAATGGAATATGATGGTCAGGATCCATAGCTAATAATATGAAAATGACTTGATATTTGAGGCTAATTGATAATTCAATAAATAAAAAACAATTTATTGAGTTATTAAATCAAGATCTCTCTAGCAGGTAATAATATTCTCAAACAAGCCTTTTTTAGAAGGCATCAATATCATATCAATAAAATAATCAATTGTTTAATTAATATATATTTATTTTTACCAAATATATATATATATATATTATAACATTTTATAATCATAAGATTAAATAAATATTTATGGCTAAAATTCATTTTTTTTAAAAAAATTTTGAATGTTTTAAATTGTTTTAAATAGGAAGATGGGACAGTATCACAATTTTTTATATCTATAGTTTAATCATATACAATATTTAATAACTATATTTTTACTATATAAAATAAAATATTGTTAGAGTAGGTTATTTAATTTAACTCATGCTCACTTGGGTAATTTATTTTTCCTTTTATTTAGTTATTCACACTTGTTTATGTGTACATATTTCATTTATCTTATTTTATATATTATGAGATATTACATATCTATCGCTTAGATATTATGGGAATATTTTATAGTTGTTTCTATCTTTTAGGGATAGTTATATATTAGTTTTAGGTGTGATCTCTTAGTTATGATTGATCACATATCCTAATTTTGTAGTTAGGATTAATCACTTAGTTTGATATCCTTGTTAGGATTGATCTTCTTTATCACGCTTTGGAGATATAATATATGATATAGATGATATTTGGTTTTAAATATGTATTTATAAGTCTATGCTATTAAATTGGTTTAAGTTTATTATTTTTATGAATGTGATGTTCTACTAACACCATAGATCTTTATGGTTTGGAAAAATATGATTTTTGTTCCTTTCATGGTATCATATCTTAAGGTGTTGTAGTCATTCATTTATGAATTTGTTGTAAGGGCATATTTAATTTCATATATCTAGATTTTATTATTGTTGTTTGGAGGTGTGTGTGCATTTTTGTACAGATCAATTTGGAGGTAGCTTTCTCTCCCCTAGGTGACAATTTTTTCTGTAACAGTCTATGTTTTTTGTGCCATTATATGTTGCAAGCATGTTAACATTATATATCCACACATAGTTAAATGATTGTTTTAGTCATGGTCATGTTTACCTTGGAGATCCATGCATAACATCCAATAATGGCCAAGATAGTTCCAAATTAAGGATAACAATAGATAGCCAACAAATATAGAGGAGAGTGTGAATTTTAAACCAATAGACAAGGGAAATATTCATCTCAATTTTCTATCCCTTTTGTATGTGATGTCAATCACACATCAATTAAATCAATCAAAAGGGGAAGCACTGATCCTCACCCTTACCCCTTTGGTCATATGGAATGGTCATGTGGATGGGGCTTAATTTTTCATTCCTACTAGTGGGAATTAATGTTAAGCCTTGACCCTTTTTTTTGTAATCTGTCCAATAATATTTTTTCCAACAATTTAATTATTTTGTACAATTTTTTTTTTTTACCCATTTATGGTGAGAAAACTTGTAAAAACTATATATTTTGATTAATAACTTGAAATTTAGTGATATTTTTTGAAAAGTGCACCAGATATATTGGTTTCATTTGTTTTTTATAATACACTAAAATATAAAGTGTTATTGTTTATTTTCAGGGGGGTTCAATAAAAAATATTTTTGGGTGGTTGTCCCAGTGCTGATTTGTGCACCCTTTTTACATTATCTTAGACTTTGGTGAATTTTTAGAATATCTTATTATTTTACATTAGGTCATTATAACCCATTATCAACACATTAGAATCATAAATAGTGACCAAAAATTTAAATAATCATTAAATGCAATGCATTATGGGACTTAGTGAATGAAATACAACTAGTGTTCACTAGAGAATATGGTAACTTTTAACACTGATGAAAATTTGATGAATGTAGGTGTTTGATAGGAATTTATGTAATAGGGAGTCATTTATTTCATTTATAATCATGTTACTCCAATTTATAAATATAGATAAAATTAAAGGGTTTATTTTTTAAGGTGGATCACATGAGAGCAATGAAGCTTGAAGTAGAGATAACTTCCTTTAATCCTTAATATTTTTCATTTATTGTAGACTATATGACTAAGTTCAATTACTTTTTCAAACAATTGAAGTGGAGTGGGAGAGAAAATAAAGATGAAGAGTGTTTTTTTACCTAATTTTGTGTTAGTGCAAACCCTTTTTGAAGGTAAAATCAAGATTCATATTTATGCCAGTGCTATTTTTATTATGTTTTAAAACTCTATAATAGATAAATACTATGTTTTTAAAAAACTTGGGACTGGGATAAATATATGTTTTTGTCCAAATCCTAGCATTCTAGTTTTAACTATGACACTTAAATATTTAATATAAATCTAATTTGGATCCAAATGCTAAATCCACCCCTATAATTTTAGAATGTTGGTGTCTTTAAATACAATAATAGTACAGTTGGAAATTTTTTAATAGAAATTCCATAATAAGAGAATAGGGACATTATACCTATGCCTTATTTAATGCTCATGTTTACCTTTCCAAACAACTTCCAGGTTAGGTGGACTTGGTTATGAAGAATAAAAAATGGATTTCATAGATGTTTCCTCACAAAAAAAAATGATAAATGATTATCCTAGCATGAAACATGAGAGAGGAAATTCCTGGTGGATATATGAAAATGTATAACATATAATAGTGAAGGAAAGTCCTGATTTAGATGAAGATGAACCAATAATGGTTCTAGAAAAGCCTATGGAACACTTTATCTTGAGTGGATAAACCACGATCAAGGAACCTGATAGTAATGGGTTGAAGGCTCAATCTCACTTAAAACCATAAATAGTTACACAAAATCGTAGAGAATGAAATGCTTAGGTGGTTTTTAAACTCCCAATGGAGGAAAGAGAAAAAATTGCATCAGTTCTTACCTCATTATCATGAGAGAGATTAACAAATCTTTTTCTATTTAGAAATTTAGTGGTTACTCTAGAACTATCCATCTCCATATTTCCAAATATGGAGGAGGGGTTGGGTGGAAATTACTGAGAGACAAAGGGAAAAAAGGAAGAGGTTAAAAGGAAATGAATTCATTAAATATGTATCTTAGATTTCAAAAAGAAAATTAAATAATAGAGGCTTTTATGAAGTTTTTGAGCAACAATTCTTGTTAAGAATCTTGGATTCAAAGGTATTTTTCATGTTATTTTTTTGTTAATATTTGGATATGTTTTATTTTAGTTAAAATAGTTCTCTTATCAAATCTCCATTATTGGCCACTAATACTTGTTTCTTTATCTTTAGAAGAGGTAGTTATTTTTGAGCCTTCATGGATTATTCTTCTTTCTCCATGGTCCCATGTTTAGGGACTTATAATCACCCTTCACCTTTATTATTATTAAAAAAAATAGGTTGTGTATTTGAATCATTATTTTATTTTGATATCTTTGCATGTATAAACTAGAGATATCGCATGTGGTCATTGTCAATTAAGTTAAGCTCTAATAAGTCTCTTTCCTTGAATCCATATAGAATATATTATTTCATATTAGTTTTGTTGCTAACACTATTATCATTTAAAAAAAATAAATTTGTTACTTATTCTCATAAAATTTTGTATCGGTAAATGAGGTCATGATTCTATTCTTTCCATAGCCATGTTCTTCACTATAAGCTAAGATATATCAGTGGAATAACATGAAAAACTAGTTGTGCCTTATTTTTTATAGTATTATGCTTTTTTAAATATTGGGATTAATTGTTTCTTGTAAACAAATCTCTCTTAATGGTTTCCAACTCATCTTAGGGTTTATGTAAAAATAAGTTTTAGTTTTAATATATTTTGTTGTTTTGATAGCTCAGTACACATAGAATATTTTTACAATATTTTATTTTTTAACTAATGCATATATTATTCTCATATACTTATATTTGTGAAATTGTGATTTTATTCTTACCAAATATTTTATTTGTATTTAGAAGGTAAGATATGTCCTGTAGATAACACAAAGTATTGGTTATGTTTTTATTTCATTATAGAACCTTTTTGTTTGATGTCATTGAATCATTTTTTTCCTATAAACAAATCCCTATGAATACTTTGTCTCTTCATAAATTTTATGTAAAAATAGGATTTGGGTTTGAAATATTGTTTTCTTATGATAGCTAGATAAGTGTAGAGAACAAGTTGGGAATGCATATAGTTTTAGTCTAGGCAAGCACAAATCAATGACTCTATGTGAACATGGAATGAATGTTATGATACAAAAAAATAGGGTCTAAAAATTCCATTTAGTAGAATTTTTTAAATTTTTATATTTTTGGAAATTATATATTTTTAAAACTAAAAGTCAACCTCGGTTGAATTTCATCCCATTGGCTAATTTTAGTGTTTAGAATATTTTTAGAGCTGCAAGTAATTACATGCATGACCTACTAAAAATAGTAGATACTACAAATATAAGTTTTCTTTTTAGATGTTGGTTTTTTTATAATTTTTGCATGTCAACTCTATATCTAAGTTTAAGCTTATTTAGGCATGGTTTGGGTTTGTAATTATTTAAATCAATTTTGAGTATTGTTTCAATATTTTGGCTTATTGGTAATTATTTTATTTTTGTTGCTAGTTTTTGGTTTCATTATATGGTATCAAAGCAAGTTAAAATATTGGAGGAGTAAATAATGATGAGAGGACAAAGAGGTATTGTGAAAATAAACCATATTATATAGGAGTTGTAGAGGCAAGTTCAACAATTAATAGAGGTTATAACCAATCAGCAAAGAAGATAAGTTGGTGATGAAGAAGACACTAATCATGATGAATAAATTTGGGAAGAAGAAAAATAATAAGAGAAACAACCATCAATGGTAGAGAGGATGGTTTTATCTTTAGAAGGAAGAAATGAAGGAGTCAAGGTTGATGTTCTAGATTATGTTTAAAACTAGAGGAGTTGATAGATTAGATGAATAGCATGAAGAAGTTCTTCGAGTGGAAGACTACGAGAGAAGACGAGAAGGTAAATTTTGCATGCATGAAATTGAAAGGTCATGCAATGATTTTGTGGGATCACCTATATAAGGAGAGATATAGAAAAGATAAATAAAATATTAATTCATGGAAAAATATGGAGAAAACACTGAGGGAGAAATTTCTTCTTTTGGATTATGCACAAACCCTATATAGAATATTTTCTATTTTAAGTCAAAAAAATCATAGTATACAAGAGCATACAGATGAATTTTACAGATTTCTATACAAGTGGAGCATGATGAAACATAATAGTAGATGGATGTAAGGAATGTAAATGGTTTGATCTTTTTATATGAAATATGAATTAAGCATGCATAAAATACTTAACATGGGGGAGGTTTATCAATTAACTTTCAAGGTAGAAGTAAAACAAAATAGATATAATTTCAAAAGGACATCTATTGGTACAAGAAGAGCTAAATCCCCTTCAATAAGCAGATGAAGTGGGTTTAATACCACTAGAGGTGGTTTTAATGCCAATAAAGGTGAATCATCACATGGTGTAGAAAGGAAAGATGATAATAGCTAAGGGTTTCAATACCAACAAAGAGGAAGAGGATTTTGAAGAGGATGAGGTTATGGTGATGCTAGAGGATGGTTTTTGAACCAACATTGAACTAATGTCTATTATATATGTGGAGAAGAAGGGCACAGAGCATTTGAGTGTCCAAACTATTAAGATCAAGAAAGGAGGCAAGAAGATTGCCCAAGAGTAAATATAGTTGAGGCTAATATAGAAGAGGAGAATATTGAAGTTATGATAGCTAATGTTGGACTGAATCTCATGATGAAAAGAACCATGATCACTCCAAGAAAGGATCAAGTGTAGAATAAAGAAAGTGGTGATGCATGGTTGTGATCAAATATTTTGTAGAAAAGATATACTTTAGGTGGAAAGGTATGAAAAGTAATTATAGATGGTATTAGTTGTGAAAATATAGTTTCTAAAGAAATGATTGGAAAACTAAATCTGCAATGTGAAAATCATCCTAATCCTTATCATATTTCAAGGTTTACTAAAGGGAATGAAGTTGCAGTAGAGAAAAGGTTCTTAATCAAAATTTCTATAGAAATGAGTTATAATGATGAAATATGGTGTCATGTTATTATGATGGATACATGTCATGTGTTATTGGGGAGGCCATGGTAATTTGACTAGAAAGTAGTTCATTATAGAGCAAAGAACACATACACTTTTTGGAAAGGTGGTACAAAGGTAGTAATGCTACCTTTTTAAAAGGAAGAGAAGACAAAAAGTATGCTATGTACTAAAGAATTTATCCAAGATATAAAGGTAGCAGGTTGTTGTTATGCACTAGTAGAAAAGAATCAAGAAACAAAAATGGTGTCAATACTATGTAAATGTTATGCTTGATGAGTTATCAAATCATTTACCATCAAAGAGAAATATTCAGCATCACATTAATTTGATTCTAGTATTAGCCCTACCCAATCAAGAAGCTTATAGGATGATTCCATGGACTCATACTCTCCCTTATCACTTTCTTCCTTATCAATTAAAAAAATTACAATAAAGTATAGGTTTCCTATACCTTGTTTAGATGATATGATGGATATGCTTGCAAGAGTAAAATATTTCACCAAGATTGATCTAAGGAGTGGTTATTATCATATTCAAATTCATGAAAGAGATGAGTGGAAAACTTCATTCAAGACTGGGGATGGCTTATATGAGTGGATAGTGATGCCATTCAGATTATCTAATACACATAGCACATGTATGAGGGTGATGAATATAGTTCTATGAGAATATATTGGGAAGTTTGTGGTTGTTTATTTTGATGATATTTGATATTCATTAAGACTAAAGAGGAACACTTATATCATTTGAGAATGGTAGTGGATTTGTTAAGAAAAGACAAGTTGTATGCAAATTTAAATAAGTTCATGTGTAGAATAGTTTGGTATTTTTTGGATTTGTAGTTCTAACAAATAGTGTGAAAAAGGATGAAGAAAAGATAAAAGTAATTGTTGAGTGGCATGTTCTAAAAAACATTATAGAGGTAAGAATTTTCCATAGTTTAGCAAGTTTTTATAGAAAATTTATTAAGAACTTTAGCACTATTGTGGTACCAATAGTAGATTGCATGAGAGGTAAAGAATATGCATGGACTAGATCAACCATAAATTTTTTTGAAATTTTGAAGAAAAAGATTATAGAAAGACCAACTTTAGCATTATCATATTTTAACAAAGTATTTGAGGTTGATTGTGATGCTTCATATGCAGGAATTGGTCCTATACTAAGTCAAGAAGGAAAACCAATAGTGTATTTCAGTGAGAAATTGAAAGAGGTAAGAAAAAAGTATTCTAATTATGACGATGAACTTTATATAATTGTATAAGTATTAAGATATTGGAGACATTATCTAGTGCATAATGATTTTATATTGTTTACAGATCATGAGTCTTTGAAGTATGTGAATACATAAAAGAAGTTTAATAGTAAGCATGCAAATTAGGATTCCTTCTTATAGGGGTATACTTTTATGTTGAAGCATAAATCAAGAAAAAACAATCAGGTAGTTGATGCATTGAACATGAGGGTATCATTATTAACTACTGTGGTGAGTGAAGTAGTTGGATTTGAATCTATCAAAGAATTATATGATACCGATCCATATTTTGATAAAATAGTTAATCATTGCAAGAGTCCATTAACAAGTGGGACATATGCTTTTCATGATGAGTATATTATAAAATAAGGTTGTCTCTTCAAATGGAAAAAATTATGCATTCCATTTGGGTCTCTATGAGATAATATAATAAGAGAATTGCATAGTGGTGGTTTGGCTGAACATTTTGGTAAGATGAAGATAATAGCTTTGGTGGAGGAAAATTATTTTTGGCCAAAGATGAAGAGAGATGTGATAACCTATGTTTCAAGGTGCAGAATATGTTAGGTAGATAAATGATGTACATAAAATAATGGACTTTACATGACATTACCAATTCCAAGAGGGTCATGGATAGATTTGAGTATGGATTTTGTGTTGGAATTGCCAAACATGTGAAGAGGTAACGATTCAATTTTTGTTGTTGTAGACAGATTTTTAAAAATGGTTCATTTCATTTCATGAAATAAAATCAATGATGCCACTAGACTTGGAAAATTATTTTTTATGGATATTTTGATATTGCATGGTGTTCTAATAATTATTACTTCAGATATGGACGTAGAATTTCTATGTCATTTTTGGAGGACTTTGTGAAAGAAGATGGGTACTAAGCTAAAATTTAGTAGTGCATATCACCAAAAAATATATGGATAGACAAAAAATGTGAATAGGAGCTTGGAAAATTTATTGAGATGTATAGTGGGAGATAAACCAAAGAAATGGGACTTGGCCTTACCACAAGCTAAGTTTTCATATAATAGTTTAGTGAATAAATCAACATGAAAGAC
Source organism: Torreya grandis (assembly GCA_037957365.1). Lineage (NCBI taxonomy): Eukaryota > Viridiplantae > Streptophyta > Pinopsida > Cupressales > Taxaceae > Torreya > Torreya grandis. The sequence goes on from JARHVA010005492.1 coordinate 881,782, forward strand.
ACATTTTTAAATTATTTATGAGAGAAATCCTCAATTACAGATCAAATTAGTGATTATGTAGAAGCATTTGTAGACCATATGTAGTAGTTGCAAGGAGTAAGAAGAAAGTTACAAGAAAGTAATGAGAAATATAAAGAAACAACATATGTCAAAATAAGATCCAACGTATTTGAGTAAGGAGAGTTGGTGATGGGTTACTCAAGGAAAGAGATATTTTCAAAAGGCACATATAATAAATTGAAGTACAAGAAAATTAGACCATGAAAAATTATGAATAAAATCAATGGCAATGTTTATGAGGTAATTTTACCATAGAATTTTGATATTTCTATAATATTTAGTGTTTCAAATTTATATGAATTCCATGGAGAATATGGTGAATATGATGAAGATGAGGACGTAAATTAGCAGCAACAAGTTCCAAAGAGAAAGGACAAGATAGTGAAAGTTTTGGATATGAAGACAATGAGCACAATGTAAGGGAATTATAACAAATGTTTGGTTTAGTAGAAAGGATTGCGGCAAGAAGACAACACTTGGATTATATAATGGGAGTTGTATAATATTTATAAATATAAATGGTAGTAGTACAACTAGGAAAACTCATGGGAGCTGAGTTGTTTTCAACTAAAAGAGAATGATGCCGAAAAATACTGTCCAAAAATTTAGTTTAATAAATTTTTCAAGATTTTTTGACTTTTACAAATTATATATTTTTA